>PVKE010035684.1:0-16765 GCA_004027555.1 Craseonycteris thonglongyai
CTGCATATATGAAATCTCCTTTTATATAAAGTTCACTGAAAAAGAACTTAGAACTGGGACACATACAATAAAAGAGAGAACAGAAAAAGCAGTCATAAACACCATCAAACTAAAATAAGCAATGGGAATAAAAATGCAAAGAAGGGGAAGCTGGGATGGCTCAGTGGGTTAAGCGCTCACTTTGCAGCGCCGGGGACCGGGGATCAAATCTCGGCCCTGGCCCGTGCGGACCCATATGCTGAACTGGGGAGTTCCCCCAGCTCAGTTCTCTCTCTGCCTCTGTATCTCTCTCTCTCTCTCTCTCTGTCAAAAATAAATAAAAATATATTAAAAAAAAAAATCTTAAAAAAAAAAATGCAAAGAAGCAATAGGAAAAAAGAGCTACCAGAAAACAAAAGATAAAATGGCTATAGGAAATCCTCATATATCAATCATCACCCTAAATGTAAATGGATTGAACTCACTGATAAAAAGACACAGAATAGCCAACTGGACTAAAGAACAAAAACCAACCTTATGCTGCTTACAAAACACACACCTCAGCCACAAGGTCAAACATAGACTCAAGGTGAAAGGGTAGAAAAAAATACTCCAAGCAAATGGCACCCAGAGAAAAGCAAGTGTAGCCATACTTATATCGATGAAGCAGAATTCAGGATCAAAAACATTAAAAAGAGAAAAAAATGGACATTTCACAATGATTCAGGGTACAAGAAGAAGATATTACACTTATTAATATGCTCCCAACCAAGAAGCACCAAAATTTACAAAGCAACTACTTAACAGATCTAAAATGAGAAAATGACAAAAACACAATTATAGTAGGGGACGTAAACACTCCAGTGACAGCCAAGGACAGATCATCCAAACAGAAAATAAAAAATATCAGCTTTCAATGATACATTACACAAATTAAACATAATTGACATTTATAGGACACTTCATCCTAAAACACAGGACTGTATGTTCATTCTTTTCTGGTACACATGGAACATTCTCAAGGATAGACCACATGCTAGGACACAAAGCTAGCCTCAGCCAATTTAAGATCAAAATCATACCAAGTATATTCTCTGATAACAAGGCTTTGAAATTGAAGATCAACTACAAAGAGAAAGCAGGAAAAAACACATATACATGGAGATTAAACAAGGTATTATTAAAAAGTGACTAGACCAAAGAAAAAATGAAAAAAGAGATTAAAAAATACATAGAAACAAATGACAATAAAAACACAACATACCAAAATTACTGTAATGTAGCAAAAGCAGTAATAAGAGGGATATTTGTATCATTACATGCTTTTCTCAAGAAACAAGAAAAATCACAAGTAAACAACCTAATATCACATCTTCAAGAACTAGAAAAAGGAGAACAAAAAACACCCAAAGCCAGCAGAAAGAAGGAAATCATAAAAATTAAAGGAGACCTAAATGAAATAGAGAATAGAAAAAATTAATGCAACAACGAGCTGGTTCTTTGAAAAGATTAATCAAATTGACAAAGTCCTGGCTATGCTCACCAAGAGAAAAAGAGAAAACATACAAATAATCAGAATGAGAAATGAAAGAGGGGAAATTACAACTGATATCACAGAAATATAAAGGATCATACAAAAATACTATGAAGGACTATATGCCACCAAATTTTGCAAACTAGAAGAAACGGACACGTTTTTAGAAACATATAGTCTACCTACACTGAATCAAGAAGAACTGGATAACCTAAACACACCAATCAACAGTAAGGAAATTGAAACAATCATCCAAAACCTTCCAAAAGCAAGAGTATAGGACCAGATGGTCTCACTAACAAGTTTTACCGGGTATTCAACGATGAACTAATACCTATCCTTCTCAAATGTTTCCCAAAAAAACCTGAAGAAGCAATACTTCCCAATTCATTCTATGGGAGCAACATTACCCTAATACCAAAGCCTGGCAAGGACATAACAAAAAAAGAAAACTATAGACCAATATCTTTAATGAACACCGATGCAAAAATTCTAAACAAAATACTAGCGAATAGAATACAACAATGTATTAAAAGGATTATACAACATGATCAAGTGGGATTCATCTCAGGGGCTGACGGATGGTTCAACTTACAAAAACCAATCAATGTGATACACCACATAAACAAAATAAAAGATAAAAACTATAGGACTATAACAATTGATGCAGAAAAAGCATTTGACAACATATAACATTCATTTATGATCAAAATACTTAATAAAATGGGTATAGAAGGAAAGTACCTTAACATAAAAAAGGCCACATATGACAAACCCTCAGTGAATGTCATACTGAATGGGGAGAAACTGAAACCTCTTCTTTTTAAGATTTATTTTATTGATTTTTGACAGAGAGAAACAGAGACAGAGAGACAGAGAGAAGGGGGAGGACCCAGAGCAGCCTCCATAGTCAACATTAGTTTTCCATATGTTTCACTCCACAGGTGGGCATGGGGCTGCACCGGCAAGAACTGAGCTGGGGGCACACCCCAGTTCAGCATATGGGTCCGCATGGGCCGGGGCCGGGATTCGATCCTCGGTCCCCGGGGCTTCAAAGCGAGCGCTTAACCCGCTGAGCCATCCCAGCTTTCCCTGAAACCTCTTCTAAACTTAGGAATGAGACAAGGATGCCCCTGTCACCACTGATATTCAACATAGTGCTGATTAGACAGGTAAAAGAAGTAAAAGGCATCCAAATTGGAAATGAAGAAGTTAAACTGTTACTTTTTGCAGATGACATGATCCTTTATTTATATAATACCCTAAAGACTCCACCAGAAAACTGTTAGAAATAATAAATGAAACAGTAAAGTTGCAGGATACAAAATCAATGTACAAAAATCCATAGCATTTTATATACAAATGACGAAACTTCAGAAAAAGAAATGAGAAAAACAATGCCATTTGCGATCAAAAGAAAAAGAATAACATACTTAGGAATAAACTTCACAAAGATCGTGAAGGACTTATACACGGAAAACTATAAGACACTATTAAAAGAAATTGAAGTAGACACAAAGAAATGGAAGGATATTCCACGTTCATGAATTGGAGGAATCAACATACCGTATTTTCCGGTGTATAAGACAACCGGGCGTATAAGACGACCCCCTAATTTTACAGTTAAAACATAGGTTTAGGCCTATATTCGCTGTATAAGACTACAACCTCGGAAGTGGGGGGTAGTCTTTATACAGCGAATATAGGCCTAAACCTATGTTTTAACTGTAAAATTAGGGGGTCGTCTTATACGCCGGAAAATACGGTAGTTATAATGGCCATATTACCCAAAGCAATATACAGATTTAATGCAATTCCCATCAAAATCCCATAGACATTCTTTCAAGAAATAGAAAGAAAAATTATCAGATTCATACAGAACCACAAAAGGCCTCAAATCACCAAAGCAATGTTCCGAAAAAAGAATAAGGCTGGATGCATCACACTCCTTGAATTCAGTCTATACTACAAAGTGTCAATAATCAAAAAAGCTTGGTATTGGCAGAGAAACAGACATACAGACCAATGGAACAGAATCAAAAACCCAGAAATAAAACCACAAATATATGGACAGATAATCTTTGACAAAGGAGCAAAAAACATACAATGGGGGAAAGAAAACCTTTTCAGTATATGGTGCTGAGAAAATTGGAAAACCACATGCAAAAGAATGAATCTGGACTGTGACCTCTCACCATATACCAAATTAACCCAAAGTAGATTACAGACCTCCACATAAGACCTGAAACAATAAACTATACAGAAGAAAGCATTGGTACTAAACTTACAGACCTTGGGTTCAGAGAGCACTTTATGAACTTGACCCCCAAGGCAAGGGAAGTAAAAGCCAAAATAAAGGAATGGGACTGTATCAAACTAAAAATCTCTGCACAGCAAAGGACATCATCAACAAAATAGAAAGGAAACCAAACGAATGGGAGAAAATAGTTGCAAACAATGCCTCTGATAAGGTGCTAATATCTAGAATATATAGAACTCATACAACTCAACAACAAAAAAAGATCCAATTACAAAATGGGCAGAAGACCTAAACTGACACTGTTCCCATGAAGACATACAAACAGCCAATATATATATATAAATGTTGAACATCACTACCAATTAAGGAGATGCAAATTCAAATCACAATGAGATACCACCTCATACCTGTTAGAATGGCTAGAATCAACCAGACAAGGAATAACAAGTGCTGGAGAGGCTGTGGTGGTAATGTAAATTGGTACAACCACTATGGAAGGCAGTGCGGAGATTCCTCCAAAAATTAGGAATGGAATTGCCACATGACCCAGCAATCCCTCTTCTGGGTATCTACCCAAAAAAACTTGAAAACCTTAATTTGCAAAGATATATGTACTCCAATGTTCATCACAGCACTGTTCACGGTGGCCAAGTCATGGAAACAACCAAAGTGTCCTTTGATAGATGACTGGATAAAGAAGTTGTGGTACTTTTACACAATGGACTACTACTCAGCAGTAAGAAAAGATAAAATACAGCCATTTGTGACAATGTGAATGAACCTTGAAATCATGATTCTTTCAGACTGAAAGAATCCAGAAATATATGATCTCAGTTATAGGTGGAATATAAAAGTGAAAGTAACAAAGAAACAAAACCTCATGGACACAGTCAATAGTTTAGTGGTTACCTGAGTGTAAGGGGGTGAGCAGAGTGGGGGTCAGAGTAGGGAGGGGTCATCAAATCTATGGTGATGGAAAGAGGGCTGATTCTGGGTGGTGAGCACAAAATGCAGTGCATAAACAATGCAATGTAGAATTGTACACCTACGTAATTGTTACCTCGTAACAATTGTCACCCCAATAAATTTAATGGAAAAAAAAAACAGAGTTGAAAAAAATTTTTGATATAAGTGAATCACATCACATATTAATTCTGGAAAATTCGTCATTTTAATAAGTGAAACATGATGAGACTGAAACAGGTAAGTAAATAAAAAAACATTATTTTCTTGATGTTCACTTCATTTTTGAACACAGGTTTTATTATCCTATCAGGTTTTAATGAACATTAAACCTACTTTCCTCTGTATGTCTATTTAGAGAGAATTACATATTTATCAACTCAATAACAAAAGAATCAATGAATTAAATAAAAATGACCAAGCATAATTATAAAGCATTGAAATTAATAAGGAATAAATAAATGAATTACCTTTAGTGGGCCCTTTATGTGGTCATCCTGAACTTCCACTGTTGAAGAATCATGTCTAAATGTCACCTAGAGATTATAAGTAATTAGTCACACACACATAAAAATCAAGCATCACAAGCTCATCAATGCATGAATTCATTTTTATCACAAGAATCTAAATAGCTATCTACTTTACACAAAAATCTCAATCCCTAAGTAAATTAACTGAAATTTGTATTTAAACAAGCTTTCCAGACTACATTACTTGATGTTTCACATATTGTACTTTATTCAACACTGTTAGTTATTAGTTTAGTTGTATAATTTCTTTTATTAATATATGAGGGGGAAAAAAGGTGGTGATCTTAGGCTGGTAGGTATTACAGTTGATCCCTGAACAATGTGAGGGTTATGGCATCAACCTCCAGCACAGTTGAAAATCCATTTATAACTTCTGACTCTTCCAAAACTTTACTGAACAGCCTGGTATTCACAAGAAGCCTTAATGATGTGAAACAGTTTGATTCTCACAAATCTTGTATATGTCTCGAATACTCTATTTTTACAATAAAGAAGAATAGAAAAAATGTTATTAAGAAAAATTAGGGGTGCCGGGATGGCTCAGTGAGTTGAGCACTCATCTTGCAGCCCCAGGATCCAAGAATCAAATCCAAGTCCCAGGCTGTGTGGACCCACAAGCTGAACTGGGGTGTGCCCCCAGTTTGGTTCTCACCCAAGTGTGCCTCCCATGAGGGAGGCCCCGGCCAGTTCCTGCCCTGCCCAGCCCCGCACCCTCCTGTGGAATAAAAACTATGTAGGAAACTAATAACATGCAAGTACGGAGAGTGCTCTGAGCCCTCCCCCTTTTCTCTGTCTCTCTCTGTCAAAAAACAATAAATCTAAATAAATAACAAAAATAAAAATTGTAAAAAAGAGAAAATATATACAGTATTTATTGAAAAAAATCCATGTATAAGTGGACCTGTGCAGCTCAAACCAATGTTGCTCAAGGGTCAACTATGTATCATTTTGTGAAGTCCTAGCTTGATAATAAGCAGTAGTGACAAACATTTAATATGAGATAAGCATCTGACTTAAGCATCAAATACAAGAGGGCTGTCCAGAAAACATCCAGCCACTATCAATGTAACGAGAACAGATACATGGCTGGATACCTTCTGGACAGCCCTCATATAATCTTCACAATAACCTTATTAGGTAGGTATAACTGTTCCCATTTTGTTGGTAAGAAAACTGAAGAAGATGCTGGGATAGCTCAGTGGTTGAGCAATTGTGTCGCAATCGTTAGGTCTGGGGTTCAATTCCTGGCCCTGGTCTGTGCAAAACCATATACTGAACTGCAGTGCAACTGGTAACCACTGGGATGGCTCGCCAGTGAAGGTGTTCACCTCCCATGTGGGAGGCCCCCAGTTTGGTTCCCAACTTGTGCAACCCCACATCCACCTGTGTGAAACGAAACTGTCACAACTATTTATGTACAACTATGGAGGCTGCTCTGGGCCCTCCCTCTTCTCTCTTTATTACTTTTCTCAAAAGTAATAAATCTTAAAAAAAAAAGGAAGAAAACTGAAGAACAAAGTATAAGTTACTGGCCCAAGATACCAGAACTAGTATGTGATAGAGATCAGATTCAAAGTCAGGTATTCTAGCTGCAGAACTTTACTGTACTCTCTGTATCAGTATAGAATCAGAGAATGGGAAACCAGACATGAGGAAAATAGGTTAACATAAAGGGGTCAAGTTTAAATATTTAATTAACTGGTGAAATACAAGACAGCTTCTAGTATTCAGTACAGAAAGTTGTTTTCCCTATACAAAGCAAGAGTTCTTCCAGAGATTGAACCATAACATGGTCTCATCTGATGTGTATGGTGGTAATCAATTTAGGCTATAGGCTCACAAACCAACTATGAAAGGAGACATCCTGTGCATTTGTTTCACAAAAGCATTAGGACACTTTATTTAAATTGTGTTTGGGGATTTGTGTCATTCACTTAGACTGCAGGACACTTAAGGATGAAGACCAGGTCTTAACACTTAAGTTTTGATACCGAATATAGTGCTTAGCACATAGTAAATAAAAATTCATGGGAAAGAATTATATAAAATTGTTGAAAAATTTATTAAATTAGAATCATAAACAAATAAAGCTGATAGAGAAGCATACTACCATATCTGTTCAGAAAATCATTAACTTGAATTATCAATGAACTTAAGAATACCACAAAAATTAACAGTAAGTTTTGGATACCCATTATTTAGAAGGCAGTAGTGTTCTGTGCTACCAACAAAGGCAGTACAGACTAATAGTTTTCTTCCTTTTATTAATAGCAAGAACTGACAGAACTGTTACATGTCATTCAGCTGGTTCATTCATTCATTACACAGAGACAGCCAGCTGAGATTACATATCAGGGCTAAAATCCACCCTGTGCTCTGCAGACTAAAGTATGGGTCCTGGAGTAATAATACTCCTGCCCAAAGGGAACACCTTTTTCTAACTGGCACAAAAGTGCTTATCTGTATATCAAGCACTGCTAAAGAGGCTCTCCATCAGGAGGGAGGGCTTTTGTCTAATGCACTCTTATAAGTTGTTTTGTGCTAGCAGTAGCCCTGTCAGTAAAAGAGTGGAAAAACTGTCAAAAAGTTTTCTATTCATTGCCAAAACAGTAGTGGCAAAAAACTTGAGTGCCCCAGGAACATTAATGTGTGAAGTCAAAACAGGAAATGCCATTAATAAGAGCACTATAAGAGTACCCACATAATCCAATCATAAAAGAGCTCATAGGCACCATGCATGTGGAAACTGAAAAGTGAGGTGGGGCCAAGACTAGCACCCTACAGGCTCGCCCTTAAAGTCCTTACCACAGTAGTTCTTGAATAGGAATGCAAATTAGAATCACCCAAGAAGCTTTTTTCTTATACATCCATGCATAAGGGAGAGACAGAGGAGAGAGGGAGGAAAGGAAGGAGGGCGGCCAGCAGGCCCAGAGGCATGGAAAAAGCTCCAGAAGACACTGTGATAAACCTCCACTGTAAGTACAACACCTCAATGGTCTGTTTAACTGGGTACAATTTAAACCAATGTTAATATGGATTATAAATCCCTTGAGGACAAAGATCAGGTCTTCCTCATATCACTATCCTCCCCATCTAACCGTACCCTGGTACAGTGTGACACTCAATAAATAACTGACAAAAGACTAAATATTTCCTTTCAAATATTTCACTTGTCCCATATTTTTCAATTCTGATAATTTACTAAAATATAAACAATTACATTTCTTTTCTGTATTACTGAAGACAAAACAAAAGTATTTTATAAAGATTTCTCAAGAAAGGTAAAGGATAAGGAATCAACAGGGCCTATAATATTTAATTATCTAAGATACTGTCAATTATAAATCATATCTCAATTTTATGGTTAAAATAAGGGGATGTCTTAAAATTAATGAACTATGATAATTCCTATTCTGACACTAATTTGCCATAGTAGTGAAATCACTAACCCTTTATGAGCCTCAATTTTTTAATAATAAAATTAAGGAATTAAACTACATGACTTTGAAAGTCCTTTTCAGCTCTAAAAAGCTAACAATACAAACAATACCATGTTTACAGTGAAATGGCATTCAAAAAACCAACTGCATTATTCTAATTTCATTCCAACTGGAATATTCTACAATTGACAAATAATGCTTTTCTTAGGTATTTTTAAAACCATTGCTCCTATATATTAAACTCACCATGCAGAAAAGTATTTCTTAAATACATACACAAAGTTTAAATATCAAATACTGAACATATAATTCATAAAAATCTACATATACTATACCTTGACTTTGACAAGTCTTTTGGCTGTCTTGATCTTGGCTTCACAAAAGGCTCCTCTGTATTTAGCACTTACGTCAGTGCCCACTGTCAAATACGGAGGCTCATCAAGGGCCTAAAAATGCAAACAAATTAAATTTAAACTCTCTAATTCTCTCCTATAATCTGACCTCAGGATGGCAGATTGAATCCTGTTATAATTTGTTAACAAGAACAATCTAAAGATGCCAGGATAGCTCAGCAGGTTGAGAGCGCTTGCCTCACAACTGTGAGGTTCAAGAAATGAATCCCAAATTCAGCCTGTGTAAAACCATATGCTGAACTGTGGTGCAACTTGCAACCATTGGATTGGCAACAAAGGTTATTGCCTCCCATGTGGGAGGCCCCCAGTTTGCTTCTCACCCCATATCCACCTGTGTAGATGGAAACTACGTCACAACTAATGATGTACAACTATGGAGATTGCTCTGGGCCCTCCTGCTTTTCTCTCTCACCTTCTGGAAAACAATAAAATAAATCTTTTAAACAATTTTTTTTTTTAAAGAACAATCTGGGGAAGCTGGGATGGCTCAGTGGGTTGAGCGCTCACTTTGCAGCCCCGGGTACTAAGGACTGAGTCCCGGCTCTGGCCCATGTGGAACCATATGCTGAACTGGAGTGCACTTCCTGTGTGGGAGGCCCCCAGTTTGGTTCTCACCCCCTGGTTTGACCCCTGGCTAGAGGGGGCATGCCTCCCATGTGGGAGGCCCCCAATCTGGTTCGGAAAAAAAAACAACAATCTATAAAACATTCTAACTTAAAAGTAAGTAAACGGGATCCCAGATGACTCAGTGGGTTAAGTGTTCACCTTGCAGCCCTGGGTCCAAAGATCAAGTACTGGCCCCAGCCCATATGCTGAACTGGGGTGTACTTCTCATGTGGGAGGCCCCTGGTTTGGCCCCCAGCTAATGGGGGCATGCCTCCCATGAAGGAGGCTCCCAGCCTAGTTCCTGCCATTCGCAGCCCCACCCCCCACCTGTGTGTAATGAAACTCTGTAGAAAACTAATGATGTACAACTATGGAGACTGCTCTGGGCCCTCCCCCTTCTCTACATCTCTCTCTCTCTGTCTCTGTCTCAAAACAATAAAATAAATCTTTAAAAAATATTAAGTATGGGAAGCTGGGATGGCTCAGTGGGTTAAGCACTCACTTTGCAGCCCCAGGGACTGAGGATCGAATCCTGGCCCCGGCCTGTGTGGACCCATATGCTGAACTGGGGAGTACCTCCAGTTCAGTTCTCACAGAGGTGAGACCCCAGCCCAGTTCCTGCCCTGTGCAGCCATGCGCCCACCTGTGGAGTGAAACTATGTGGAAAAACCAATGATGTACAACTATGGAGACTGTTCGGGGCCCTCCCCCTTCTCTCTGTCTCTGTATCTCTCTCTCTCTCTCTCTGTCAAAACAATAAAAATAAATCTTAAAAAAAAAAAAAATAATAATAATAATAAGTAGGGGAAGCCAGGATAGCTCAGTGGGTAAAGCGCTTGCTTTGCAGCTTCGGGACCGGATCACATCCCCGCCCCAGCCCATGCGGACCCATATGCTGAACTGGGGTGTGCTTCCCATGCAGGAGGCCCCAAGCCCAGTTCCCACCCTGCATGGCCCCCACCCACATGTGTGGAACAAACCCATGTTGAAAACTGATGTCGTACAACTATGGAGACTGCTCTGGGCCCTCCCCCTTCTCTCTCTGCCTCTGTCTCTCTCTGTCTCTGTCAAAATCAATAAAAAAAATATAAGTACCCAAGCAATATACAGGTTTAATGCAATTCCCATCAAAATCTCACAGTCTTGTAAGACATAGATAAAAAAATTATCAGATTCATATGGAACCACAAAAGGCCCCAAATCGCCAAAGCCATCCTCTGAGAAAAAAGAATAAGGCTAGAGGTATCACACTCCCTGACTTCAGTCTATACTACAGTATGTCAATAATCAAAACAGCTTGCTATTGGCAGAAAAACAGACATACAGACCAATGGAACAGAATTGAAAACCCACAAACAAACACACAAATATATGGACAGATAATCTTTGACAAAGGATCAAACAATATACAATGGAGAAAAGAAAACCTCTTCAGTAAATGGTGCTGGGAAAATTGGAAAACCACATGCAAAACGATGAATCTGGACTGTGAACTCTCACCATATACCAAAATTAACTCAAAGTGTTGACCTCCAGGTAAGACCTGAAACAATGAAGTTCATAGAAGAAACGCATCGGTACTAAACTTATAGACCTTGGGCTCAGAGAGCACTTATGAACTTGACTCCAGAGGCAAGAGATTAAAAGTAAAAATAAATGAATGGGACTACCGTATACCAAACTAAAAAGCCTCTACATAGCAAAGGACACCATCAACAAAGTAAAAAGTAAACCAACCGAATAGGAGAAAATAGTTGCAAACAACTATAAGGGACTAATATCTAAAATATATAAAGAACTCATACAACTTAACAACAAAAGAAAACGATCCAATTAAAAAGTGTGGAGAAGACCGTAAACAGATACTTCTCCCCTGAATACACATAAACAGACAACACATACATGAAAAAATGCTCAACGTCACTAGCAACTAGGGAAATGAAAATTAAAACCACAATGAGAGACCACCTCACACCTGTTAGAATGGCTAGAATCAATAAGACAAGGAATAACAAGTGCTAGAGAAGCTGTGCAGAAAAAGGGACCCTTGTACACTGTTGGTGGGAATGTAAATACTGTGAAAGGCAGTATGGAGATTTCTTAAAAAACTAGGAATGGAATTGCCATATGACCCAGCAATCCCTCTCCTGGGTATCTACCCAAAAAACCTGAAAACCTTAAGCCGCAAAGATATATGTACCCCAATGTTCATCACAGTGCTGTTTATGGTGGCCAAGTCATGGAAACAACCAAAGTGTCCTCTGAGAGATGACTGGATAAAGAAGGTGTAGTGCATTTATACAATGGAATACTACTTAGCAATAAGAAAAGATGAAATACAGCCATTTGTGACAACATGGATGGACCTTGAAAACATCTTATTAAGCGAAGTAAGTCAGAATGAAAGTATCAAGAAACATATGACCTCACTCATAGGTGGAATATAAAACTGAAAGTAACAAAGAAACAAAGACTCATGGACACAATCAATAGTTTAGTGGTTACCTGAGGGTAAGAGGAAAGGTGGGGTGAGCTGGGGGGAGGGGAGTAGGGAGGGGGAATCAAACATACAGTGATGGCAAGTGAGCTGATTCTGGGTGGTGAACACCTTATGCAATGTATAGACAATGTAGAATTGTACACCTGGAAACAATGTAATTGTCATCAGTCAATGTCACCCCAATAAATTTATCAATAAAAAATAGTAAAATATGTATAATAAAGTCTATTTAAATGTACCAAATTTACATATGTAAAATGTAAAGGTATTTTGCTCTCCATAAAATACACATGGTCTGTATTACAAGTACCGTATTTTTATAGGCCTAAACCTATGTTTTAACTGTAAAATGAGGGGGTCGTCTTATACGCCCGGTCATCTTATACGCCGGAAAATACGGTTAGCTCATTCATAAATCTATTACTCCACCCACCCCTCCATCCACCATCCATATTTATTTACTATGTAAGTACTTAAAGAGAAGACAGTTTCCCTAAAGCTTAAAGTCTGAGAAAATTTCTTTAAATATTCAGGCTGTATCTTGGCAGCCATCCAAAATCAGAATAGCTTTGTTATATCCCTACCTAGAGAATTCTAAGGTAGAATAGCATAAAAAGGGTGGGAGACAGGAGGGACACGTATTTAAACTACTGGTGAAAACTATATTAAGAAATCCAGAGGAAGCCAGGATGGCTCAGCAGGTTAAGTGCTCACTTTGTAGCCCTGGAGACCGAGGACCGAATCCTGGTCCCGGCCTGTGCAAACCCATATGCTGAACTGGGGTGTGTTTCCCATACAGGATGCCCCCAGTTCGGCCCCTGGCTCAAGGGAGTATGCCTCCCATTCGGGAGTCCCCCAGCCCAGTTCCCACCCTGTGCAGCCCTCACCCACCTGATGTGGAATAAAAATCATGCAGAAAATTGATGATATACAACTATGGAGGAGAATGCTCTGGGCCCTCCCCTTTCTCTCTCTCTCTCTCTCTCTCTCTGTCTCTGTCAAAAAACAGTAAAATAAATCTTAAAAAAAAAAAAAAATCCAATCTGGAAGTCACAAATAAAAATTAGCCAAAATGTCTCAAATGCTTTGGGGCAGAGGTTCACTGTTTATTTACCTTCTATATTAATATTTTAAGTTTCCCTACTACTGATTTAATTTTTAAATATCTTAATATAGCTGCTTTGACTATTTACAATCAGGTATTTTTCTGCATAGGATCTATACTTCTAAGGAGTTCTTCTTATATTAATCAATTCCATAGTCAAAGAAGATTATTTTACCTTAAGTAGCCATTCCCAAAGTGTTTTATAGGAAATACTAATATCCCAAGATGAATCACCAAAAAGAAAATGAAGAATTTGGGAAAATCAGTTTATTGAATGAATTTCCATTCTGCCTCATCATTTCCCTACCTATCAGTCCAAAGAACTTTTTATGTCTCCTATTAACATCTATTAACACCCTGCAGAAATTCCATAGAACATAAGATAGAAAATGCTGTTATACAGGAACAAATAATGAAGACAAAACATCAAGTTCATTTGGATCTTAAAACAAATTCACCCCTAATATCAGGCCAACCTCCTTAATGGTCTTCTATGAATTTTATGAAAAGTATAAAAAAGAAATACAAAACATATCAAGTATATAACTTTAAAAATATACTTAGGAAAATGCCTATTTTCCAATACATTTATACCATAGGAGTATACGCTCATAGAAAGATAATCATTTCTGCATTACTACTTTTTAAATTTGTTTGTATCATTAACTACAATTGTAACTTTACACTGCTATTGCACCTTAAGTTAATAATTCATTTCTACTTTACCTACTTGCTTTATTCCTTAAAATATAATTTTTTGGGGGGGTCAAAATTTTGGTTAAGTTCCAGACATGCTAGTAACTCTATTTTAGCAAGAATATGGAAAGAAATTCACCTCCTTCACCCAGAAATTTGAAGAAAAATTTAAAAAGTATCAATTCACTTTGTGGTTCAATTGGTATTACATGTTATTGCTAGAAAAGCCCAATGGTGGGGCAAATATTCATGACCATGGATCATTACTGAACTTGCAACCTCTGCCATTAACACATTTTGCACCTTATTAACCAGTACAATTTTATTTTCCTAGACAAGTAATTTACTTAAAAATAAGTGAAAACTGATGAGGGAGAGAATAAGAAATCAATTAAAAGTTGTACTTTTGTGCCTACTTGGGAACAAATGACTAAGTGATGAGCTTTTTACATATTTTTATGATAGAAAAATTTTAACAAAAAGGAACAATAATATATTTAGACTACTAGTATACAGAAATCCACGTACATGTTCACATAATATTCATATTAAACACAGGCAACATTGCAACTACAGCAAACTATAAATATGCTTATTGAGCAGTTTTATGCAACTTGAATTTGAGAGATGGGATATTTTCCTCTCCAAACTAAGCCCATCCCACATGAAAATTCATGTTGACATGAAAGAGTAATAATTACCTCAAATACTGACTGTGAAGGCAAATTATTTTTTAAGCATAATATAGTATTTTCATTCCTTCAATCTAGAACATAGGAAAAGGAATTAGCAGAGCATATAAAGAAAATGTCTATTAGAAAAAAACTTGAGAAGAAAAACTGACTATAGTAAAAACCTGTTAAAACTGAAATACATTGTTAGAGTTGTGCTGATTAGTTTAAAAAAAAAAGAAAGCACATGAAAAGTCAAGATCTGCCTATGCTCTGATCTTACACCTGCCTCTATAATTTTTTTTTTTTGCATTGTTTTAGGTAAGTTACTTTTCTGTTCCAAATTCTCATCATTAGATGATATAATTTTTCTGCATGTATTTGTTTAACGAGCCTATTTCAAAGCACTGGGGTTACAAAGATGGTCAGAATGGGACATCTGGAAACACATAATCATCTAGAAGTGAAACTATACTAACCAAAATATGAATGAGAATTTCTGCAGAAAAACAAACAAAATCCATAATGTACATGGTCAGATTTGTATATGCAGTTTTAGCAGAGCATACATTATCACTCTGTCTCGTATAACATGAACTACTAATGCAGACTAATATCACAGACTTTCAAAGCAGAAAGACAATGTGCTAATCCCAGCTCTATTCCTCAGACTAATTCGATGTGTTTTTGTAAACTACTAACCTTCTCTAAAATTCAGTTTCCAGGGATGCTGGAATGGCTCAGGGAGTTAAGCGCTTGCTTTGCAGCCTGGGGCCGAGGATCCAATCCAGGCCATGGCAGACCCATATGCTGAACTGGGGTGTGTCCCCAGGTTGGTCCTCGCCAGGGTGAGCCTCCCACATGGAAGAACCTGGTTCGGCCAGCTCATGGAGGCATGCCTCCCATGCAGTAGGTCCCCAGCCCCAGTTCCAGCTCTGTGCAGCAACACCCCCCGCCCACCACCACCTGTGTGGAATGAAACTAGGTAAGTTGAAAATTGATGACATACAACTATGGAGACTGTTCTGGGCCCTACCTTTTCTCTCTCTTTCTCTCTCTCTCTCTCAAAAGCAATAAAAATAAATCTTTAAACTTCAGTTTCCATATCAGGAAAATGGGGGTCAATATTAGAAAGCACTCAGTTATGATGCCTGAAGTATTCAGCTATCAACAATTACCATTCATATTATAACACACTCAATGTGGGCAAACAAGTCGTTAAACCATTGTAAATTCAGATTTGACACCATGCCTTTTTTCTTTTTTTAAGTTTTATTTATTTATTTATTAATTTTTTGACAGAGAGAGAGAGAGATACAGAGACAGAGACAGAGAGAGAACTGAACTGGGGGAACTCCCCAGTTCAGCATATGGTTTCGCAGGGGCCAGGGCCAGGATTCGATCCTTGGTCCCGGGTGCTGCAAAGCAAGAGCTTAACACACTGAGCCATCCCAGCTTCCCCCTTTTTTTTTTAAATGCAAGAGGCAAAACTTCATTTTAAATGACTGCTTATAAATCAAGTGCAAATGAAAAGTTAAACCACTTTCCTTTTTCAACTAATGTTAATACTTCAGAATATTTTTCAATAACTAGACAATACCACAGAATATTTGGTAATATATTTATGTCTTAATACCATTTTCTACTTCTAGACATGAAGAAAAAAAACCCAAAGGTGTATATGTATATATATACACACATATATATAGTATGTACATATATATACACACACATATATATATATACACATATATATATAGTATTATACTTGTACATATAGAAAAAAACATACATGATAAAGACAGAAACAACCATTAAAGAGGGATTGATCTATGGGAAAGAAGACTAGAGAGGTGTGTTTATGAAAATATATTATTCAGGGGAAGCCGGGATGGCTCAGTGGGTTAGGCGCTCACTTTGTAGCACCGGGGAACGAGGATCGAATCCCGGCCCTGGCCAGTGCGGATCCATATGCTGAACTGGGGAGTTCCCCCCAGTTCAGTTCCCTCTCTGTCTCTGTATCTCTCTCTCTCTCTCTCTCTCTCTCTCTCTGTCAAAAACAATAAAA
>PVKE010035685.1:0-16763 GCA_004027555.1 Craseonycteris thonglongyai
TTACATTCCCACCAGCAGTGTATGAGGGTTCCTTTTTGTCCACAGCCTCTCCAGCACTTGTTATCCCTTGTCTTGTTGATTATAGCCATTCTAACAGGTGTGAGGTGGTATCTCATTGTGGTTTTTGTTTGCATCTCCCTAATTGCTACTGAGGTGGAGCATTTTTTCATATATCTGTTGGCTATTTGTATGTCTTCATGAGAGAAGTGTCTGTTTAGGTCTTCTGCCCATTTTTTAATTGAATTTCTTGTTTTTTTGTTGTTGAGTTGTACAAGTCTTTGTATACTTTTGATATTAGCCCCCTGTCAGGGCATTGTTTGCAAATATTTTCTCCTGGTTGGTTGGTTGCCTCTTTGCTTTATTGATGGTTTCCTTTGCAGTGCAGAATCTTTTGAGCTTGATAAAGTCCCATTCATTTATTTTTGCTTTTACTTCCCTTGCCATTGAGGTCAGGTTCATAAAGTTTTCTCTTAACCCCAGATCTATAAGTTTAGTGCCAATGTTTCCTTTTATGCAATTTATTGTTTCGGATCTTATTTTGAGGCCTTTAACCCATTTTGAGTTAATTTTGGTATATGGTGAGAGATTATAGTTCACATTCAGCCTTTTGCAGGTGTTTTTCTAATTTTACTGAAGAGGCTTTCTTTTCCCCACTGTATATTTTTCACTCCTTTGTCGAAAATAATCTGTCCATATATTTGTGGTTTTATTTCTGGGTTTTCAATTCTGTTTCATTGGTCTGTGTATCTGTTTTTCCGCCAATACCAAGTTGTTTTGATTACTGAGGCTTTGTAGTACAGATTAAAGTCAGGCAGTAAGATGCCCCCAGCTTTATCCTTTTTTCGTAGGATAGCTTTGGTGATTTGGGGTCTTTTGTGGTTCCATACAAATTTGATGATTTTTAAATCTATTTCTTGAAAAAATGTCTGTGGGATTTTGATGGGAACGGCATTGAATCTGTATATTGCATTGGATAGTATGGCCATTTTAATTATGTTGATTCTTCCAATCTATGAGCACGGAATACCTTTCCATTTCTTTGTGTCTTAAATTCTTTTAACAGTGTTTTAGTTTTCAGTGTATAAGTCCTTCACATTCTTGTTAGATTTATTCCTAGGTATTCCATTTTTTTGTTTGCAATGACAAAGGGGATGGATCTTCTCATTTCTCTTTCTGAAGTTTCAATATTGGCATATAAAAATGCAGTTGATTTTTGCACATTAATTTTGTATCCTGCAACTTTACTGTATATGTCTATTATTTGTAATAGATATCTGATAGAGTCTTTAGAGTTTTCTATATAAAGAATCATGTCATCTTCAAAGAGTGACAGTTTGACTTCTTCTCTCCCAATTCTAATACCTTTTTTCTTTTCTCTTGCGTGATTGCTCTGGCTAGAACTTCCAGAACTATGTTGAGTAGCATTTGTGGCAAGGGGCATCCCTGTCTTGTTTCTGATTTTAGGAAAATAGGCTTTAGCTTTTTCCCATTCAGTATAATATTTGCTGAGGGTTTGTCATATATGGCCTTTATTATGTTGAGGTACTTTCCTTCAATTCCCATTTTATTCAATGTTTTGTTTGTTTGTTTGTTTTTTGTTTTTAAAGATTTCTTTTGATTGTTTTTGACAGAAAGATAGAGAGAGAGAGAGAGAGAGAGATACAGAGACAGAGAGAAGAGGGAGGGCCCAGAACAGTCTCCATAGTTGTACATCATTGGCTTTTTCCACATATTTTCATTCCACAGGTGGGCACGGGGCTGCACAGGGCAGGAACTGGGCTGGGGTCTCACCCCGATGAGAATTGAACTGGGGGCACTCCCCAGTTCAGCATATGGGTCTGCATGGGCTGGGGCTGGGATTCGATCCTTGGTCCCCAGGGCTTTAAACTGAGCGATTAACCCACTGAGCCATCTGGCTTCCCCTTAGTCAGTGTTTTTATCATAAATGGGTGTTGTATCTTGTCAAATGCTTTTTCTGCATCAATTGAGATAATCATGTGGTTTTTATCCTTTGTTTGTTTTATGTGCTGGATTATATTGATTGATTTGCATATGTTGATCCATCCTTGTGCCCCTGGGATGAATCCCACTTGGTCATGGTGAATAAACTTTATTTATTTATTTATTTTTATTTACTTATTTATTTTGGCAGAGAGAGAGAGAGAGAGAGAGAGAGAGAGAGAGATACAGAGACAGAGAGAGAACTGAACTGGGGAACTCCCCAGTTCAGCACATGGGTCCACATGGGCTGCGGCCAGGATTTGATCCTCGGTCCCCAGCGCTGCAAAGTAAGCGCTTAACCCACTGAGCCATCCCGGCTTCCCCTGAATAAACTTTTTAATGCATTGTTGTATTCTGTTAGCTAAAATTTTATTTAGGATTTTTGCATCCTAAATATTCATGTTTTGCATCCTAAATGTTCATCAGGGAGATTGGCCTATAGTTATCCTTTTTGGTATTGTCCTTTTCAGGTTTTAGTATTAGGGTGATATTAGCTTCATAGAATGAGTTGGGTTATATTGCCTCCTCTTGAATTTTTTGGAGTAGTCTGAGGAGGATGGGCATTAGTTCTTTGAATGCTTGATAAAACTCATTGGTAAAACAGTCTGGTTCAGGACTTTTGCCTTTGGGCAAATTTGGATAGTTGTTTCAAGTTTTATACTGTTGATTGGTTTATTTAGGTTATCCAAATCTTCTTGGTTCAGTTTAGGTAAACTATATGTTTCTAGAAATTTGTCTATTTCCTCTATATTGTCAAATTTGGTGGCATCAAGTCTTTCATAATAATTTCTTATGATTGTATTTCTGTAGTGTCAGTTGTGATCTCGCCCCTGTTGTCCTGTAATCTGGAAATATGAGATTTTTCTCTTTCTCTTTGGTGAGCCTAGCCAGTGGTATGTCAATTTTATTGATTTTTTTCAAAGAACCAGCTCTTTGTGGCATTAATTTTATCTACTGTTTTTCTGTTCTGAATTTCATTAAGTTCTGCTTTAATTTTTATTAGTTCTTTTCTTCTGCTAGCTTTGGGGTTCCTTTGTTCTTCTTTTTCTAGTTCTTTAAGATGGGATGTTAGAGTGTTTAACTTGTAGTTTTTCTTGTTTCTTGAGATAGGCTTGTAATTATATAAATTTCCCTCTTATTTCTGCTTTCGCTGTGTCCCAGAAATTTTGGTATGTTATGATTTCATTGTCATTCATTTCTACAAATTTTCTAATCCCTTGTTTTATTTCTTCTTTGATTCAGTCATTTTTTAATAGCATGTTGTTCAATCTCCATGTATATGTAATTCTCTCTTTTTTGTTTTTACAGTTGATCTCTAGTTTCAAAGCTTTGTGGTCTGAGAATACACTTGGTATAATTTGAATGTTCTTAAATTTGCTGAGGTTGGATTTAGGTTCCAGAATATGGTCTACCTCTGAAAATGTTCCATGTGCATTAGAATAAAATGTATAGTCCTGTGTTGCAGGATGGAGTGTCCGATACATATCCATTATGTCCATTTCCTATAACGTGTCATTTAAGGCTGCAGTTTCCTTATTTATTTTCTGTTTGGATGAGCTGTTCAATGTTGTCAAGGGGGTGTTTAGATACCCTGCTATAATTGTATTTTTGTCAAGTTCTCCTATTAGATCTGTTAGTAATTGCTTTGTAAATTTTGGTGATTCCTGATAGTGGGCATATATATTGATGAGTGTCATATTTTCTTGATGTATTATCCCTTTTATCAAAATGAAATGACCATCTTTATATCCTATTATTTCTTTTATCCTGATGTCTACTTCATCAGAAATCAGTATGGCCATTCCTGCTTTTCTCTGACTGTCATTTACCTGGAGTATTGTTTTCCATCCTTTTACCCTGAGTCTTTGTTTGTCCTTGTGGCTGAGGTGTGTCTCTTGTAGACAGCATATGGTTGGATTTTGTTTTTGCTACCCTGTGCCTCTTTATTCAGTCCATTTACATTTAGGGTGATGATTGATAAATGAGGATTTCCTGTATCCATTTCTTTCTTCCTTTTTATTTCTTTGTTGTCCCAACTTTTCTCCATTTATTTTGATTTCTTGATTCAGGCCATATAGCCTCCTTCAGAATTTCTTGGAGTGCTGGTTTTAAGCTGGAGAATTCCTTCAGCTTCTGTATATCTGAAAAGGCCTTACTTCCTCCTTCATAGCTAAAGGTTAATTTTACTGGATAGTTAATTCTTGGATAAAAATTTCTCTCCTAATACTTTGAAGGTTGGGCTCCACTTCCTCCTGGCTTGCAGAGTTTCTGCTGAGAAGTCTGATGACAGCCTGATAGGTTTTCCTTTTAAAGTTATATATATTTTTTCCCCTGGCAGCCTTGAGGATTCTTTCTAAAAAATTATAGACTTTAAAAAAATTTTTTTTAATTGTTTTTGACAGAGAGAGAGATACAGAGACAGAGACAGAGAAGGGGGAGGGCCCAGAACAGTCTCCATAGTTGTACATCATCGGTTTTTCCACATAGTTTCATTCTACAGGTGGGCGAGGCTGCACAGGGCAGGAACTTGGCCGGGGTCTCGCCCCGGTGAGAACTGAACTGGGGGTACTCCCCAGTTCAGCATGTGGGTCTATACGGGCCAGGGCCAGGATTCGATTCTCAGTCCCCAGGGCTGCAAAATGAGTGTTTAACCCACTGAGCCATCCCGGCTTCCCAAGGATTCTTTCTTTGTCTTTGGTTTTTGTCGCCTTCAGAACAATGTGCCTTGGAGAAGATCTGCTAGGGTCTAGGTAGCTAGGGCTCCTGTTTTCCTCTTGAATTTGGGGTTCTAGTTCTATCCATAGGTTAGGAAAATTCTCATCTACTATTTGTTTTAGTAGACTGTGAGAAGATTCCATTTCACTTCCTTCCGTTGCCCCTATTATTCTAATATTGCTGTTTCTGATGGAGTCTGAGAGTTCTTGTAGGGCTCTTTCATTTCTCTTAATTCTCATTTCCCTTTCTTCTTCTCTCTGTAAAATTTCCATGTTTCTATCTTCGATTTCACTCATTCTTTCTTCCAGCTGGTCAGCCCTGTTTCCTATGCTGGTTAGTTCTCTTCTCAGCTCTCCCATTATGCCTTTCATTTCAAGAAGTTCCTTTGGTTCTGCTCTCACTTCTCAATTTTGTGAGAAATTGAGAAATCTCCCTTCTCAACTTCTTGTTGAGGTCATTTAACTGTGTCTGGGTACTTTGCCAGCATTTACTGAGCTCTCTGATGGTTTTGAGTACTGTAGCCCTGAATTCTGTTTCACTTAGATTATTTGCTTCCAAGTGTGTAAGCCCCTTTTCTAAAGATTTTCCATATTCTTCTGGAGTGGCTTTGGATTCTGAGGTATACATTGTATTTGATGTTTTTTGTTTTTGTTTTTTTTCTGCTTTAGGCATGAGTATGTTTTCCCTGTGGGGTTTTTCTAGAAGATGGGCTTCTCTTTATTTTTTTTCCTTCTTTTTTGTTCCAACTGTCTTAGTCTCGATGTTTCCCCTCTTTGGGAGAGTGAGGTGGGCTATGGTCTGACTGTAGCCTGGTATGTCTCTGCTGTATAGCAGGTTGCAGTATGGGCTCAGTTGAGGTGGGAGGAGTTTTTGGGAGAGGGTTGGAGGAAGCAGTCAGTTTCTGAGTCCTGGGGGTGTTCTTCAGGTTGCTGGCTTAGCTGTTAGAAGGCAGAGCAGTGAAGGTGTGGGCAGGGGTGGGGGAGTGTGTGTGTGAGTTGGGGCGGGCCTGAGACACAATAGCAAATTCTTCTGTCAGCAGAGAGGCTGGCGAGTCAGTGTGGGAGGCAGTGCACAGCTCGGGTCTT
Organism: Craseonycteris thonglongyai; assembly: GCA_004027555.1. Lineage (NCBI taxonomy): Eukaryota > Metazoa > Chordata > Mammalia > Chiroptera > Craseonycteridae > Craseonycteris > Craseonycteris thonglongyai. The sequence goes on from PVKE010035685.1 coordinate 5,802, forward strand.
TCTCCCCTCTGCTCGGCTGCTTTTACTTTCAGTCTCTATCCAGCAGAGTTGTGCTGTTTCTGTGAGCCAGTGACCAAGCCCACTGGGTTGAGACTGGCAGCTCCACTGGGACCCTCTCAATCCTCCGTCTGCTCGAGCTGCTGTTTTCACTTCAAGAGCCCTGGCATGAAAAGCTGTTCCCTAACAGCCAACTCTATTAGGTCAGCTGTGTCGCCTCTGTAAATCAGTGACCAGGTGTGCCAAGCTGCAGCTAGTGGGCTGGTGCCTTGCTCTCTCCCCGCCCGCCTGGGAAGTTCAGCCGCCCCTGCTCCACGATCCCTATTCCACCTCAGGCTCCGTGATTTGGGTAGGGCACAGCATGTCTCCCCTTGAGTTCGGATGTTAAATTGTCCACATTCCTGTGGGACTTCATGCTCCTTAGGTCTCAGCTTCCAGTCCGCCCTTGATCTAGCTCCACTTTGACCGCAGTCCCCCACTCCCTCTTTGTTTTGGCCAGACTCGGGCCAAGCTCCTTGTCCCTGTCCCCAAACTGCTCCTTCCCCTTCCCTCTCCCACTCTCCCCTTTTTCCTCTAACCTTTGGGTGTTGTTCTGTGTTGTGTGGTTCTCTCAGTTGAGGGTGCTTCTCAGGGTTTCCCCTGTGGATTCCCCTTTGTTCATAAGTCTCTTCCAGGTAAGTATCGGGGTTCTTCTCTCACGCTGCCATCTTATTTCTCCTCTCAACTGCATTTTTTTAATGCTAATAATGAAACATCAGAGAAAGAAACAAGAAAATACATTTCTTTTGTGATCACAGCCAAAATAATAAAATACCTAGGAATAAATTTGACAAAGAAAATGAAGGATTTATACACTGAAAACTATAAGACATTATTAAAAGAAATTGAAGAAGACACAAAGAAATGAAAAGATATTCTGTGTTCATGGATTGAAAGAATCAATGTAATTAAAACAGCCATATTACCCAAAGTAATATACAAATTCAACATAATCCTCATCAGACATTCTTTGAAGAAATATAGTTTAAAAATCATTGAATTCATATGGAATCACAAAATATCCCGAATTGCCAAAGCTATCCTAAGAAAAATGAATAAAGCTGGGGGCATCACACTTCCCAACTTTAATTTGTACTTCAAGTAAAAGTTTTAAAGAATATGAAAATAACATTTTGCTTTCCTGAAAGTTTGAATGCAAAGGATCCCATAAGAGCATAGACAAGTTTTAGTGTCCTCTACCTCCCTAAATATTCTACAATGGAAAGAGTGGAAGAAGAGCTTCAAGTAGCCATTAGATTTGACTGACCATACATCACACTGTCTACCCCGTTTTGGAAATATTTTTTTTAATTCAATTTATAAACAAATAATGAGAGAATGCTCCATTTATCAATATGGAAATATCCCTGAGAGATATTATTAAGTGACAAAGCAATATATAAGCAATATATAAGAAAGTACATACCATGTGTTCCCTTCTTTGAAAAAAATAAAAAAGAGTGGGGATGGAATAAGAATATAGTTCAGCAAATAAAAAATGTGGTTATCTGGAATATTAATTCGAACTTAAACAGAGAAGTCAGGATAGAGAATTAATGGCTGGGGTTAGACTTACACAATTATTGAGAGTTGGTAGAAAGTTTACGCTGGCTGTTGCTTCTGTGTCCAAGGTTGAGCCCAATATCATTCAGGAAAAAACGCTGGATGTGGATGAGAACAATGAGACACTGGGCCCCATGAGAGTAACTAGAACCCAAAGGGTCCAACTGGAACCCATGTCTGTCTGTCACTTCAAACTTCAGTGCCATGCATGGGTGACCTGCAGAAGAATCTAGTGCCCTTCACCACAGAGCTGCACAAATGCTTGGCAAGAATTTAGAGAATATAAAGGGGAGATCTAATAGGGGTGTGGAGGAGATATGGGTCTGGGCGTTGCCCCAAGCCAATAAGACCAGTAGACCAGTGTTACCATGCATGATTTTTAGAGTGTAAACCATATGACTGCTCTTTCACTTTTGCCTTTCAAATTTCATGCAAAGTTCTCTTATGATCAACATGAAAACATATCCATATGAAGAACAGAATTCTAGAAAATGCAGTCATAGCTTAGTTGATGAATGGGCTAGGGGTGGGAGCTAGATTTCCAGTGAATATCTTATATAATGTCTTTTAAGTTTTAACCAAATGTTTAAATTTAAAAATCCACAGGGATGCTAGCATAGCTTGGCAGTTAAATGCTTGGCTCATAATCATGCAGTTCAGGGTTTGATTCCTGGCCTTGGCCCATATGTGCAAATGGTAACTGCCAGGATGGCATAGAAGTGAAAGTTCTCACCTCCCATATGGGAGGCCCCTGGTTCAGTTCCTGCCCCGCGTGTACTCACATCCATTTGTATGAAATGAAACTATGTGACAACTACTGATGTACAACTACGGAGACTGCTCTGGACCTCCCCATTCTCTCTCTCTCTCTCTCTCTCTCTCTCTCTCTCTCTCTCTCTCTCTCTCTTTCTCTCTCACCTTCTCTCAAACAATAATATTAAAATAAAATGTTAATGCAATGCATGGGTGATGTGATGTGGAGTTGTCCATTGGGAAACTGATTGTTACCAACCAATGTCACCCCATTAAATTTGACAATAAAATAAAATAATATTAAAAAAATAAATAAAAAATAAAATAAAATGTTTAGAAAAACTCCACAAAGTGATAAATGGGATGCAAATGATAAGATGTTGCTATGCAACTGTGATGAAAATTGGAAGAGAGGTGATATTTGACACAGGTGGGACTCTCTGAAGAGTTGACATTTGAGCAAAGACCTTTTGACAAGCCAAAGCAGCATGCCAAAAATACCTGAGCCAAAATGTTACAGGTAGATGGAACATCAGGGCAAATCCTTGTGTAGAAACAAAGTCCTGTTCAAGGAACAGCAATGAGGTCAATATGGTTGGAGTAGAGAAAGTAAGGGAGAGAGTAGAGAGTGGTGAGGTAGAGAAATGGGCAGGACAAGATCATATGGTGGGGAGGGGTAGTGTCTCAAAAGTCATGGTAAGGCCTTTGAAATATATACCACATGTGATAAGAAGCCCTGGAAGGTTTTAAGCAGAGAGAGAACATATGTGTGTTTATGTATAAGATGTGTCTCCCTCACAGGTAACTTGCATTGCAGTGCCTTTCCTGGCCACCACCTTCTCTCCTCCTGTTCCCAAGGTGAAACCCATAGCGTTGGTTTCCATAGCCCCATGATACCGCTTGCTTGATGTCAGTTTATTCATTTGCTTGTCATCTAGACTGGGGGATCTTCAAGGACCAGCACTTGTTCTCATCTGCCTCGATGTTCCCAGAACCCCATTGGGCATTGATAAACCTCACCACATGACTGAACAATTCAAAGTAGAGGGAAATATTGAAGTACTCTCTCTGACACAGCTTTGCATGGTTATGAGATTCTATGGGGTTTGCTATTTAAACACAGCTGGTTTTGCTCAAGGCTTTCTTCCTGGGGAGTTTTTATTAATTCAGGAGTCACGGGCTGGCTATCTGTCCTTACCGGCTCTAGTCTTCCCTTCTTGGGACTTGCCCTGACCCACAGCGCCCAGCCTGAGCTCCAGTGTCTAAGCAATTCACTTGAGCTCTCTGGATCTCAATTTCCTCATTTTAAAATGGTGTTAATAACCCCAACTCTTTTAGTTATTGAAAGAATCAGATGTGATAGTGATTTGAGAAGTGTTCTATCACATGTAGAGGAATGACTGAAGGTACATGTTAGTTGCTGGGGGAGATGAATCTCAGGGGTGGCTTCAGACACTTTTCTGATGGATGTGGTAAAGGAAACAAAGTTTCATTCATTAATTCATTCAAAAGTAATCAGTCCTCAACTTCCAGGACAACCTGAGGGACACAGAGACAAACAAGTCACAGTCCAATAGGTCCCAGTTGTGTGTGTGTGTGTGTGTGTGTGTGTCTGAGGAAGCACCCACAAAAAGACAACCACACATCACTCTAGATCAAGCTTGTCCAGCCTGCAGCACATGGGCGCTATGCAGCCCAGGATGGCTTTGAGGGTGGTCCAAAGCAAATTCATAAACTTTTAAAAACATTATGAGATTTTTTTGTGATTAAAAAAAGCAACAACTCATCAGTTATTGTTAGTGTTAGTGTATTTTATGTGTGGCCCAAGACAATTCTTCTTCTTTCAATGTAGCCCAGGAAAGCCAAAAGGTTGGACACCCCTGTTCTAAATCCTCTTCCCCTTCCCACAACTCTAGCCACAGGCTGCTTGCCAAGGCCTTCCTGCACACAGGGCTGCAATGTAGCCCTCTGTTCACATGACACTTTCAGGAACAGGCACTTTATCAGCTCCAGGAAAATCAGGGCCAATAACTTTCAAGTCTAGGTCTTTTGGGAGTGGAAGGGGGCAGATCTGTTGGAAGAAAGAAGAATTTTTCTCTATGGAGAAAGAATAAGACCTGCTTAATTGCTGGGGTGCTTCCTGTGACCTTGAGGGCAGGGAATAAAGCTAAAGTCAAAACAGGAAAACAAAGATATGGTGAGAAACATGTCTTAGTAATAAAATTTGGAGCACTTGTATCCAGCAATGGTTGAATTCACCAGGCCCCCTCCAGTCCCCATTTCCCACCCCACCCTCCAGACTTTACCACTTGCTTAATGGAAAATCACAGCCACACCCAGAGGCTGGTCTCAGCAGCTTCACTGCCCTGGTCTGAGCTGACTGGACTCAGAGGCTTTGGCTATCCTAGACCCTGCCCAGAAGAGTCAGGGAATACAGCCCCAAATGTGGGGGAATGCTGACTAATGAAACTCAGGATTTGGGGCGGAGCTGAGAGGTAAAGTCTATGCTTTTACCTTTGCCCAGTGGACTATTCCACATAGCCTCCCTGGAGACAGCTCTGAGACTAAAGTCAGAATCAGCAAGTAAAAATACTCATACTAAAACATTATTTGTGTTCATCTGGAATTTAAAGTTTATTTATTTTATTAATTTTTGACAGAGAGAGAGAGAGAGATACAGAGACAGAGACAGAGACAGAGAGAGAACTGAACTGGGGGAGCTCCCAGTTCAGCATATGGTTCCGCATGGACCAGGGCTGGGATTTGATCCTCGGTCCCGGGACGAAGTGAGCGCTTAACCCACTGAGCCATCCCGGCTTCCCCTCATCTGGAATTTAAATTAAACTGGGTATCCTGTGTTGATCTGGCGCCTTGTGTGAGACCCAACAATCAGCTTTGTTTGCTGAGACTGTAGCCAGGATGAAAATACATTACCTTGTATTTGTTTTCCCTTCTCCACTCTGTCCTTCCCTCGCTTCTCTTTTTCCTTCACCCTCGCTGCCCAGATATTGAACTCCACAATAGAGTAGCAGCATGATAAGCTTGCTCTCAGGCTTTGTTTTCTAGGGAGCCAAGCTAAGACAAGGCCATTCAAGTTAGAGTCCTGATGAAACCTTAATCTCATTTTCCTTTTCTGTGGAATGAGGATGACAGTTTCCACCCCACTGACAGCTTAGGATGGATGAAGAGGTTAAGTGACCTTATGAAGGGCATGGCAGTAGTAACACCAGAGTCAGCAGGTCACTGCACTCACCCCAGAAGACAGGAGGAGGTTGAGTCCCAGAGCTGCCCCTGCCACACTGAGTTAATGGCACTGAGACACAGGGTTGCTACCCACTCAGCAGACATAGATTCCTTCCATGTTCTCTCACATGGGTGACATCTACCCTGGCTCCCTCTCATCAGACCTCCACACCTGACTGTTCCAAGACTTCAGATAAATAAGCACCATAGAGACCAGGGAGGCCTGCTTCCATCCAGTCATTCTTTCTACAATGTGGATTGAATCCTTCTTCTGATTCCATCCTGTAATGCTGTGGTGGTTCATCCTGACTTTACCTAAGCAACCCATGCCCCTTCCTGTGTGCACCTCTGATCTCCTTTGTCTAGAATGACCCTCGTATGGCCTTGAAGGCCCTATGTCATCTGGCTTTGTCTCTTACATTTATTTATTTATTCAATAAACTTAGCTTGAGAATCCATTGTGTGCCAGGCATTTTTCTGAGCACTAGAGTGAGAGCAGTGAACAAAACAGACAAAATCCCCTGCCTTCGTGGAACTTACATTCTAGTGGCAGACACAGAAAGTAAGCCATGTAAATAACTGAAAAACATAGTATATTGGATAGTGATAAGCATGATGGAGAAAAACAAAGCAGGGAATTAGGGTGGCTAATAATCCTGCCCCCATCTAGTCTTACTCTCTCCCTGATCAACCCATTCCCATACTTGCCTTCTTTTTCTTAAATACATCAAACTTCTTCCTGCCGTTATTCTTTTAGTTCCTCTGTCTTGGACACCGCCCCCCACCCTCCACTGTCCCCATTCCAATGACCTTTATATGGCTGGACCCTTCTTACCATTTGAGACTTAACTTAAATGATACCACAAGGAGTTCCTCCTGAATAACCATGTCCAATGCTATTTTCCAGTTATTCTTTATCCTATAACCTTGTTACATTGTAACATTTTCTCCATATAATTTCTCAGAAATGATCCTCTGTTATTTGTTTACTTATTCATTGTTTCTCACCTGAGAATTTCAGGTTCATGAGAGCAGAGATCTTGTCTGTCTGGTTTTCTGCTGTAATTCTAATGCTGGGAACAGTGCTTGAGACACAATATGTACTTAGTGAGTATTTCTTGAATAGCTGGTAAATTCATTGTTCTCCTGTCCTGCCCCCTCCCTCTTTCACATAAAGAACTCCCACTTCCTCTAAGACTAGTCTAGCAAGAACATGAGTAAACATGCCATTTTAATACTGTTTTAGGCAAGGGAACACCAGCTGCTATAACAAGTAGGCCTTCAAATGAATTAGCTCTCAAACAAAATCAAAGTAGGTGGTTTTCCTCTTGTTGTTGTCTAAATACAGTTGGTGGCAAAAGAAGAACTTTGTGGAGATGGCACATTCACTTCTCAAATGCCTTGGTGTGGAAGTGACACATGTCACTCCTCCTCACATTTTGTCAAGAGCTAGTCATATTATATCCCTAAATGCAAGAGGGGAACAAAAGTGGGGGCTGGGTTAAGTAGCTTTCTTTCAGCAATAACTGTATGCTATACAACAGAGAGAATCAGGTTTTTTTTTTGTTTTTTTTTAAGATTTATTTTTTGACAGAGTCCGAGAGAGACAGACAGACAGAGAGAAAGGGGAGGGACCAGAGCAGTCTCCATAGTTGCACGTCATCAGTTTTCAACATGGTTTTGCTCCACACAGGTGGGCACGGGGCTGCGCAGGGCAGGAATTGGGCTGGGAGCCTCCGCATAGGCCCTGGCAAGAACTGAACTGGGGGCACACCCCAGTTCAGCATATGGGTCTGCATGGGCCGGAGCTGGGATTCGGTCCTTGGTCTCTGGGGCTGCAAAGTGAGTGCTTAACCCGCTGAGCCATCCCAGCTTCCCCACAGAAAGAATAAGTTTTGATGAGCAGCTTTCTAATTCTGCTATAAATACAGCCTGATAAAGGCTAATGGAAGCAAAGGAGCTAGGGTGGCCCAGGAGCGACACTGGATGTAGCCAGGGAGACAACAGTAGTCAAGGAGGGCTTCCCAAAGGAGGCAGTGCTGAGGTGATTCATGAAGAATGAGTAAGAATCTGCAGGGCAAAGAAAGAGCCAGCAGAAGGGAGACTATGCAAAGGTCTGGAGACAAAAGAGAGCATGTCATGACTCATTCCAGAAATTGCTGATGGTTCAGTGTTCCTAGAGAACAGTCAGAGGGAAGGAAGCAGGAGCAATAAGAAATCCCAAGCAGAAAGACCAGGATATGCTAGGTCATGAATGCCTTAGATCCAAATATTGGCAGGGACTTTTCCTGGTATTGACAATAGAGATCAAAATTGATGACAAAGAGCATTGAGGACCTCACATTTAAGGATGATTAAGGACATCTACTAAGAATGGGGCAATAATGGGCTCTGCCTCAGGAGTGTACAGAGAAGTAGCAGGACTGGCCCTACCACAATCACTCATCCTCTTCTCCCTACACCTATAAAAGCACAAGGTGAGAGGGAATCCACGTGGTTATAGGTCCTCTGAAAACTGTAGGGTTTATTTATTTATTTTACCCATTCAAAACTATCACCAAGGCGAGGGGTTCCAGTTTTATGGAACTTACTCTTCAAGCCACAGTGGGGGAGGGGGGCTACCAGCACGATTGACGAGCATCTAATTTCCCAGTGGAACCTCCAATTAGGCAGCAGATGTAATGATCCTGCCCTCTACCTCCCGGGACAGAAAAAGGAGAGAGACATAGGATAAGAAGAGGCTGCAAGGGGGAGCTGCCTGCAAACCCACTGGAGTGAGGCTGATGCACAGGAGCTTCCCAAAAGGAAGGAGTGGGGTCCAGGAGGGCATCAGGCTTGAGCCACTCTATTAGCTATCTATTGCTGCAAAACAAAACACCCCAAAACTTAGTGCCATAGACCAACAGTCATTTATTATCTCATGATTCCTGTGGGCCAGGAGCTGAGAGAACCTAGTATGCATGAATTATCTCTACTCCGTGATGTCTGAAAGACTCAAAGGCTGGGCACTGGAACCATTTGACTGGGGTTTTAGAATCTGCTTCTAAGGAGACTTACTCATACGGTTGGCACACTGGTACTGACAAATTAGTTTTCTCCATCGAGGCCTCTTCATAGAGCTGTTTAAATGTATTCTTGACATGGCAGGTGACTTTCTTCTGAGAAAACAATCCAAAGGACCAAGGTAGAAGCTATTATGTCTTATCCTTTTTTTTTTTTTTTTTTGCAAATCTTCAGGGCAAGCAGTTTTTATTCTTTTTATAGAACAGGAAACAGGCTCAGCCCTCCCCTCCCCAATCAGTGACACAAGTGAGATAATGTAACAATCTCATACACTTAGAAGGTGACACTGTAGTTATTATTTCATTTACATTGTGTCAAGGGAAATAGTGAACAAAAGAAACAAAAATCATTGACTTGCATACATTATAGTGGAGGGAGACAAAATAAGAAAGTAACATACCGTATATAATATGTTAGATGGTGGTAAGGAAGGAAGAACTAGGGCACATGAAGTTACAGGGAAAATGACATTTGAATAAAGATAGGAAGGAGGTGAGGGAACAATATTCTGGGCTTTGTTTTGTTTTTAGGTGGGTTAGGGAAGTGGGGAGATAATTCAGGTGGCAGAGGAAATAGCAAATGGAAAAGCGATGAGACGAACTCGCTCATTATGTTCTAGAAACATCATGATGACCAATGGGGCTGGGAAAATAAGGGATAAAGTAGTTGGGGAGGAGATCAAAGAGATAAGAAAGGGTTTGGGGAATCAGGTCCATAGATCATTTAGGTCATGGTAAGGACTTTGGCTTTTACCTTAAATGAGATGGGGAACTAATGGATTATTTATTTATTTATTTATTTATTTATTAACAGAGGGGTGACTTGAGCTGGAGTGAAAAGACTCAAAATAGACTGCCGGTTTGCTGGCGGCAAGGGCAGAAAGAGGCAGACCAGGTGGATAGTTACAGTGTTCCCTCGCCAATTCACGCTTCATGGTTTGCGGCTTCAGTGCTTCGCGGGTTTTCCCAAAATATTCATCAAAAAATAAAAATGAAAAAATACAACCATGTCGGCAGCCACATTGTGGAAAGGAGTGTTGTTTCATGTGGATGCGCGAGAGAGAAGGATCCCTGCATGTCAAAGAGATGAGGTGACTCAGAGTACATCCCACGGGCTCTCATAAAGGCGCGTGATTGGTTTCCGGTGCGACATCAACCCATGAGAGTACGAGTGGATTTATCCTTGTGAGTTGATTGTCTGCGCATCATCGCAGCCTCACCTAGCATCTTCTCTTGTTGTATCTCGCCAGTCTTGTCCATGATGTTGACTGTCTCGCATACTGTATTTTAGTGTTGTGTTGGCGATAACTTGTTTTGTTTAAGTGATAACTTTTTTTATTAATTAAGCCCTTATAGTGCCGCCTAAGCACTGTGCCCCTGCGAAAGCTTCCTCCGGGGCAGCCCAAGAGGAAGAAGATGATGACCATCAGCGAAAAAGTGAAACTTTTAGATATGATCAAAGAGGGCAGAAGTGATGCATCTGTGGCACGCCATTACGGGGTGAATGAATCTACAGTGCGGTAAATCAAGAAAGAGGAAGCAAACATCCGCAAAACTGCTCCAATAACCTTCAATAAAGAAGCGAAACGTGTGGTAACTCCGCGTAATAACAGAATTGTGAAAATGGAAGCTGCACTGGCATTGTGGATCGCTGATTGCAGGAAAAAGACAGTGAGTTTGGACACTAATATGATCAGGACAAAGGCCAAAGCTCTCTACGACCAAATCTTGCCCGATGACGACAATGAAGAGCCTGAAGAAGGTGCTGACGAACCTCAAGCCAGTACTAGCGCTGCCAGGAGTGATTCGCCTGCTCGAGGACGAGGCTTTTCAGCCAGCAAAGGCTGGTTCAAAAAATTTCAAAAAAGATACGGCCTCAGAAACGTGCTTCTGTATGGTGAGGCTTCCTCTGCTGACAACGATGCTGCTTGTCGTTACGTGGAGGAAAAGTTTCCTAACCTCATCAGTGAGGGAGGCTACTCCTCCCTCACTGAAAACGAAGAGGAAGACGAAGAAGAAACTGAAAAGCGTGGCCTTACCCTGGAGAACCTGCAACAATTGTGCAACATGGCAAGAGCGATGCAACAATTTGCACAAGACATTGATGACAATATGGTTCGAGCTGTCGAGTTCAGCAATCGCGTTGACGGGGTTATGTCCTTGTACAGGGGAATTTTGAAGGAAAAGAAAAAACAAAGACAACAACTACCCATCACCATGTTTCTCTCCAAGGTAAAGCCCCCGGCTCTACTGTCAGCGCCTCCAGCAGAAGAGTCTCCGAGTGAGCCTAAAGCTTCTACGAGTC
>PVKE010035686.1:0-16768 GCA_004027555.1 Craseonycteris thonglongyai
ACCCCTCTCTCTCCCACTCTTCCTCCTCTGTCAGGGAAGCTCAGGGTTTTTCATTTACCTACGATGCAGATGAGTAGGTGACCCTGTCAGAAAAATAAAAATGGTACTCATCTGTCTGTTCAGGAGTTTCTAGAAATACTTCTGAGAGGCTCTTTGAATAATTTCCTCATCTGAAATCATTTACATAATCTATTCCCTCGTTTTCATAATTGATGGCAACGGCACACTACCAAGGGTGCGGCTTTTGTCTCACATTTATGCCATCCATCAGCTTCCTCAGGCCCCCATCACCCTCAGACAGCTTCCTCATCAAACTGGGTTTGTGAGTTGGGTAGAGGTGGATACTCTAGGTGACATAATCTTTGACTCTAGCTCTATTGTAATGTTGCTTGGGGTCAGATTATTCCTTTACCACTACTACCTTGGGCAAGCCATTCATCCCATGTAACTTCCAATTTCCCTCCTTTAACCTAGGACTCCAATTATAATTGGGCTGCAGTATTCTAAGCACTTGATGCATTACTTTGTTTAATATCCCCAATAACCCTACAAGGTAAGTACTATTATTTCCTCCCTTTTAGATATGAGAAAATGCAGAGAATATTGTGATATTTAAGTGAGAGAATGTATTGAAAGCATTCTGCATGGTGATTGGCATATCATAGGAGCTGAAGTAAAGGCTTCTGCTGCCACTGTGATCATCACATCAACTACCACCATCATCACGACCACCACCATCATCATGTCATCTTTATCACTAACATTCCCATCAATGTATGTTCCCATACAGCCACCTTCTCTATTGAGTGCTTTCTTTTTAAATTTCCGGAGTCTAAAAAAATTTTAGTGGAATGCTGCCTTGCAGGAGAGCACTGGGTTCAACGGTTGTTGTTCAACGGTTTTTGGAGTGGGGCTGATGTTGTAACTAAAAACAATCAGAACAAAACAAAACAAAACAAAACATAAAAATGGTGCAAGACAGAGGATGATGGGATAGCTCAGCAGCTGAGCGTTTGCCTTGAAATCAAGAGGTCCTGAGTTTGATCCCCAGCCCCAGCCCGTGCAAACTCATATGCTGAACTGTGGTGCAAGTGATAACTGCTGGGATGGCTTGGCGGCGAAGGTTCTCGCCTCCCATGCAGGAGGCCCCCACTTTGGTTCCCGCCCCATGCAGCCCCACATCCACCTGTGTGGACTGAAACCATGCCACAACTAATGGTGTACAACTATGGAGACTGCTCTGGGCCCTTTCTCTCTCTCTCTCCCTCCCTCTCTCTCACTAGCTTTCAAACAAACAAACAAAAAAAGATAGTGCAAGGTAGAAACACACCGCACACACATGCACAAAAAAATGACATCACTTATTTCAATTTGATGTGTTAATTTGCTACAGACCTACTATATTTTCCCCACTGTGACCTAACATATTGTAGTGTGTGGGTATTTAAAATAGTCACTATGCATGACCCTAAGAAAGTTAGATAATTTTCAATCTTTTATAACGCCTTAACTTTCCCTCTCAATGGCTCACATAATTTGAGAAATTTAATGATCATTATATATGGAAACAAATTAAATTTCACACAGATTCTGCTAAGGTAGTCATATTACCAAACCCATTTTACAAAGGGGCACTTGACTTTAGATGTGGATTTTGGAGAAAAAGGAAGCGAGAGGAAGGGAAAGAGGGGGCAAAGGAGGGAAGAGATGTACAATATCATTTATAGGCATGACAAATATCTTCTGGAAATACTCAATCCAGAAATGCCTAAGCACAGGCCCATGCCTAAAAAAAACTTATATCTGACTGACTCATCTCTGCCACGAATTTCTGAGCAAACCACCCAGTCAATGCCATGTGCTTTCAATTCCATTTCTGGAATTTCTCTCAAATCCCACTGCCATCGTCTTGCTCACACCTACATTCTCTTTAACCTGAACTACCTAAATAGCCCCTTAGGAAATTTTCCGAAGATTCATGCCAATTACCAATTTTTTTTTAAATTTATTTTTTTGAGAGGAGTTGAGAGAGAGAGAAGGGGGAGGGCCCAGAGCAGTCTCCATAGTTGAACATCTTAGTTGTGACATGGTTTCATTCCATGTTGAAGGGCAGGAACCAAATGGGGGCCTCCCTCATGGGAGACAAGAACTTTCACCACTGAGCCATCCTGGTGGTTACCAGCTGCACTGCAGTTCAGCATATGGGTTTGCACGGGCTGGGGCTGGGAATCAAACCCTGGAACTCACAATTGGGAAGCAAACACTCCACCGCTGAGCTATTCCAGCTTTTCTCACCATTTTATTTTAAAAGAAGGAATCTAGTTTTATGGGGTTCATATATTCTGACTTTACAACTTACTAGCTCTGTGACTCTGAGTATTGTTGGATTTCTGTGGGCCCCACTTCCTACATTTGTAAAAGAGAGTAGTGATAGTGTTGGTATTAATAGAGTTCATGCGAGGACTAGATGAGTTTATGTAATTGAATGCTTAGCAACCTGCATGGTACAAATATTAGCTATTACTATTATTTTTATGTTCTTCATTCATCTCAAACTCTTCAACAGTGCCCACAAGATTACTGAATAAATCCTATAGTTTATAATTCCAATTCTGATGTGGTCCTTCATTCTCATAGTTCCCTTTAAACAATCTATATTCATTCTCTACTGTCATATAACAAAGCACCTCAGACATAGCTAGTTGGAACAAAAGTGGGGCTCAGCTGGATTCTCAGCTCAGGGTCTCACAAGGCCAAAACCAATGTGTCAGCCAGGCTGGGCTCATAGCTGGAGAATCTGGGAAGAATCCACTTCCAAACTCACTCAGGTTGTTAGCTGAATTCAGTTCCTTGAGGCTGTAGGACTGAAGTCTTTGCTTCTTGCTGGTTGTTGGCCAGGGACTAAACTCAGCTCCCAGTGGCCACCTGAACTTGTTACGTGACCTCCTCAATCTTCAGATGCAGCAGCCAGTCAAATCCTTCTCACACTCAAATCTCTCTGACTTCCTTTTCTGCTATGAGTTGCAGGAAACACTACTTTAAGAAGTTCATCTGATTGGGTTAGGCCCAATTTGATAATCTTCCTTTTGATTAACTCAAAGTCAGCTGAAAACCCCTTTTGCTATCTATTAATAACATAACAATTATGGAAAGCATATCTGATCATATTCACTGTCCCACTCACCTTCCAAGAGGAGAAGATAAGAGTAGGGTGATGGTCAATGGGGGTCCGTCTTAGAAATCTGCTTACCACACAAGCTATGTTTCAAGCACATTGAACTCTTACAGAAAAGGGCCTGTGCACTCTTGTCTCTGACTTTGGTCTTCGATGTTCCTCCAACATAAAATGGCCTTCCCATATATGTTCAGAAGTCCAGATCATGCTTATTTTCTGAGACCTTGTTCAAATGAGAACTCCTCTGTATGGATCCCCAGATGACTTCTGCCTACATATAAAATACCCCTTCTCTAAATACCATAGATTTTTACTGGGTCATCTTTTGTGGCATCTTTCACTCTTTCTTATAGTTATGACAACCTCCTCATGCCCTATCAGATTCTAAGTACCTTGGAAACTGGTCCATGTCTTATTGCAGCCTCTCTAATGACTTGCACATAGTAGGTAGTCAGAAAATTTTGTTTGATGGAATAAATAAGGGTTATACCCTAAATTCAACCATCTCTGTTTACGAAAGACAGATTTAACTAAAAAGAATCATTTAATAACTCAATATTTACTGGGGACTTACCAGGTAACAGGAATTGCACTATATCCATAAACAACATTTTATTTGGCATTGTTATTGTCTTACTCATCAGAGATTACTCAGGGTGCAACAAGACTCCAATTTCCTTATTTCCCTTTCTCCCATATCATTTCTCTTAAGCACTGCTACTAAGCAGCATATGGCAAAGGAATGATGAGACACAAAGACTGACAAGCAAGACCTCTTGATAACTCTAGGATGACCGAGATGAAACGATTTTGTCAGCATTACTAAAACTAAATGTATGCCCTAAAGCATTAGTTCTACATCTTTACTGGACATGAGAATCACTAGGGAGGCTTATGAAATAGCAGACTGAAAAATGGTTATTCCATAGATTTGAGGTAAGGCTAAGGTCTTTACCTCTTTCCTATAGCAACTCTGATATAGGAACCCAACAAAACACATACTTATAGAATGACCATACTGAAAGATATTCCTCATTTGGGAGAGTTCATTAAAAATTATCTTCCCATTTGTTCTCTCATCCATTCTACAAATATTGACTGAGTCTCAGCTACTGAGCACCAGAGATACAGTGGTAAAAGAAAAAGTGAAAACCTGAGGCAAAAACCAGTATTCTCCCAGTCACAGCCAGATCCCATGGCTTCATCAATGGGCTGTCATGCTTTTCTAAGCAAAGTGAGCACATAGTAGGAGCCATAATACGATTCTGCCATATTATCACACTAACAGAATGTGTGAACAATGCATTTCCTTTTTAGCAATCCACACAAGTGTTCTATCAGTTGTCATTTATTGGTGTTCTCTCAATGATAACTTCCATTATTTCTTTTACATAATCATTGGAACATGTGTGTGCAGAAACCAAATACAATGCATACATAAAAACTTTAGTCCCTTAGCAGGATGAACCTTTTCCTCTGATTATTGAGAAACAGACACATACACTTGAAATCTTCTGCAAATTCTCATGAGTTATGGAGATTCTCTGGGCCATTCTAGGTTAAATGTGGTGGGAAAGTGATGTACAATGACTTAGAAGAGAGGGAATTAGAGCATTCTATGGTTAGAAATCACATCCTGCAATAATTGCATCCCACACACACACCATTGTTGGTGAAAGCCTCACATCTGATAACATGCTGATATGCCAATCAGAACTATATAGTCCAGAGATCAACCTTAGCTGTTTGTAATATCCCCTTTCTCATATCTTTTCTAGGAATTCTTTAACTGGCAATGGCTTCATTATGCACAAGACACAAGGGACAGGGCACAGTCCCCTTCTTTAATGAGACAAGTTAGAACTCCTATAGAGAAAAAAAAAAAAAGAAAAAAGAAAAAAAAAAGAAAGAAAGACAGGGCCTATGGGATGTCATAAATACTTATACCTCAAGTTCCAATTAGCTGGGTTTGGGTGGAATCTACTGCATCCAGTGAGAAAAGGGAGATGGGCATCATTCTAAGGGTACACAGAACTCCCTTAATTTGTCCTTTAAAATGTCCTGTTCCTACTACCAGTCATTCAGTATGCTAGAGGGATTAGAAATCCCACCTTTAGGGCCAGGAAGATCCTCACTCACCTCCTGCTTCCATTATATACTGACCATGGCACGTGAAGCAGGTCGTTAGCCTCTCTGAACCTGAGTGTCCACTGATGAGGCAGAAATAAGAATATTGACTTTAGATGAGCTGTTGAAATGATTAAACGAGATTATGGATATAAAATCCTCAGCCTAGTTCTTGGGGCTGAGTAGCTCTTAATAAATGGTGACCAAAGGCATCATTACCTGCAGAATGTATAGAGCCCCTTCTATGCACTTGAAACCAAGCCAGAGAGACATAGGCAAGCAACAGATCTATTCCTGATGGGGCTCTAGTCTAAGTGAAGGTGAATATGCAAGCAAACGATTGACATGGAAGCTGTTAACAACCTCAGGAGTTAGCACACAGGTCTGTAGAAATGAAGTGGAAAGGACCAAGCCCACGTTAATTATCCAGATATAGAATTAATGGAAAGGGTATCCTTGGCAAAGAGGAAGAAACGTTCAAAGGGACAGGAACATCAGGACACGCCACGCATGAGCAGAGGACAACTGAATATGAGGGTTTGGGGAATATTGGGAGAATAACACTGAAGCTTACTGTGCTGGGACTCGGGAGAATAACCGTATTTGTGAGAGGAGGATGACTTTGACTTTGGATGAGATGGAGCTGGAGGTCTGGGGACTAACCATGTGGGCATGTGTTGCAGGAAGTCTGGAGATCAGAAGATCCGGGCTGGGGGAGGGATCTGGGAGTCATCACAGCGCAAAGGCAGCTGAAACCAAGGGCAGCAAGGAGAATGCAAGCAGATTGCTGACAAGAAGAGGAAAGCAGGCAAATCCGAGCGAGGGGAATGGAACACCTCGTTCGGGAAGACATACTGATGCGTCTACCTTATGTCTTCTGGGGTATCTCTACTATCTTTCATTAGTGCTTCTCGAGAAAACAAGATTGCTTTACTTTATTATTTATGGCTTTTGTCCTATTTGTGCTTTTAGAAATCTTTCAACCTTTCTTTTTCTGTCTTCCTCTAAATATATATCCCTTTTCAAGTCTTTATATATGTATATGTACAGATATATACAGTAGATATACACATCTGTTTTGATTTTTAAGCTAGTGTAATCCTAAAATGATAAATAGATTACTTGTAAAGCATTTTTTTTTTTTTTTAGTTAGTTAATAGGAAATGGATTCAGGGGGAAGTCAGGATGGCTGAACGAGTTGAGCACTCATCTTGCAGCCCTGAGGTCCAGGGATTGAATCCCTGCCCCAGCCCGTGTGGACCCATGTGCTGAACTGGGGTGTCCCTCCCCCAGTTCAGTTATCACTAGGGCGAGTCTCCCATGTGGGAGGCCCCCAGCTCGTGGGGTGTGCCTTCCATGTGGGAGGCCCCCGGCTAGTTCCTGCCCTGTGCAGCCCTGCACCCATCTGTGGAATGAAACTATGTAGAAAACTAATGACATGCATCTATGGAGACCATTCGGGGCCCTCTCCCTTCTCTCTGTCTCTCGTTCTCTGTCAAAAACAATAAAAATAAATCTCTAAAAGAAAAATGGATTCTACTTGGAGAAATCCAATCTCTCACTCAAAGTCCAACTGCTGTGTCCCTATCCTCATGAAGACTTCCCCAAATGACCAGGTCAAGTTCACCCCTCTCTCCCCAGAGACAGCTCAGTCAGGAGCTACCGGAGGGGCGGATAGCTTCCTACTCATCCTTGCAGCAGCCTTGGTGCCTGATGGCATGTTGGCCATAAAGTTGGCGCACAGGGGGTACTGGCTGTACTGGCCTGAGCTGCCAGTTGAGTTATATCCAGGGTACAGTTTTCAAGCATTTTGGGGAAGTCTTGGCCCTATTGGGCTCCAAGGTAGAGCAAACCCATTGAAGGAAAGAAGAGGCCAAAGGCCCAGAAGCCCTGATTTGCAAGAGAAAGCTCAACACAGAGCTCTGTGTGCTGAACACAGGCAGGCATTGTACACAGCACTGGAATAATCCACGCCAGCCACACAGAAAGGCCCAGCAGAAAGCCAATGCCCCTCTAAGGGCTTGTCATGGTTTGCAAGACACCCTCATTACATGCTGCTGCTTCCAGTGACTGGGTGACCTCAGAGATGAAAAGAAACCGCCTCTGAGTCCCAGAGTAATAGCTCCCCACCTCGGCAGGCCTTCCCTCTGCTGACCTGCTGGACCAGTGTGGGCTGTTGGGGGGCAGATTTAAGGGTAAAATGACTGATATTTACCTGCTCCACTGGCTTCCGCTTTCTTCCAGACAGAAGCACAAGGAGTTATTTCTGACGCGCTGGGTCCCCTGAGTGCTGAGAGAATAGACCAACTACAGGGAGCGTTTGTACCTTCGAAGCTCAACTTGGCAGCAATTCCCCGAGCTGCCTTTTTGGGAAATTGCTGCATTTCAACAGGAATTTGAAGGAGGACACACAAAATAGTAAAAGGGCATTTTCTGTAGCTGGTAATGGAGGCGATCGAGGGTTGCCTTCATGTGTGCAATGTTTTCACCTGCTCTGAAGCAGCCTCGCTGCAAACAGGCTCCCTGACCAATAAGCCAGTTCAAAAGATAGCATGGGGGAAGCTGGGATGGCTCAGTGGGTTAAGCACTCGCTTTGCAGCCCCGGAACCCAAGGATCAAATGCCGGCTCCGGCCCAGGTGGACCTATATGCTGAGCTGGGATGTGCCCCAAGTTCAGTTCTTGCCGGGGCCCATGCAGGAGGCTCCCAACCCAGTTCCTGCCCTGCGCAGCCCTGTGCCCACCTGTGGAGTGAAACTATATGGAAAACTAATGCTGTCAACTATGGAGACTGCTCTGGGCCCTCCCCCTTCTCTCTGTCTCTCTCTGTCTCTGTCTCTCTCTCTCTCTCTCTCTCTCTCTCTGTCTTTCTCTGTCTCTCTCTCTCTCTGTCAAAAACAATTAAAAAAATAAAAAAATAAAAGACAGCATGAAAAATTCACAGGTATGAGCCAAGCCTGGCCTGGGACTAGTTATACCCGACCAAGGAGAATGATTTTACAGCTTCTGAAGTGATCCTCGGATTGTGAAACTTCAAAAGGTTAAAAAAATAACCCCCAATTCAACAACAAAGGCAGAAAGGCTCCAGTTCTCTACCTCCTATTAAAGGTAAAGAATAAATAACTTGCATTTTGGCTCTGCATATGTACAATGAATGACAAAACAGAAGTATAAGTGAAGGAAGGTGAGGGAATGCCGGGATAGGTCAGTGGCCAAGCGCTGGCCTCGAAATTGTGAGGTCTGGGGTTCGATTCCTGGCCCTGGCCTGTGCAAACTTACAGGCTGAAATGTAATGTAACCACCAGGAGGGCTTGGGGGTGAAAGTTTTCACCTCTCATGCGGGAGCTCCCGGGTTCAGTTCCCTCCCTGCGCGGCCCCACATCCACCTGTGTGGAATGAAACCATGTCACAACTAATGATGTCCAATTATGGAGACGGCTCTGGGTTCTACCCCTTCTCTCTATCTCACCTTCTTTCAAACAGTAAAATAAATCTTAAAAAATAAAATAAAATAAAATAAAGGTGAGGATACAGGAAAGCTTTACAGGCAAAACAAAACCAAAGTCCCATGTACACACAGGAACCCACTTAGCATTGTGGTATGGTGGGTGACAAGGTATACCAGAGGGAAGAGATGAACCAGCAACTGGGGATTGTTAACTAGAAGCTAATGCTTTCCTCCAGCATCACAAAAGTACAGCGAATCTCACTGCACCTCCCTACACACGCACTAGAATCTAACTTCCGTGAGCACAGAAATCATTTTTTTGTCTCTCTTGCTCACTGATAGCTTTCAAGCCCCAAGAATAGAGCCTGGCACATAGTAGGCACTGAATAAATACGTGTGGAATGAATGAATAAACAAAGTTTATTCAATGCTTGGGTGTATCACCTAAAGAAAAAAAACAGTGTAGTTGTTCAATATAACCGCAATGGCTGTTATTGTTATAATTAGTATTCATGTCTGGGAGTGAAATATGAAACTCAGTAAACATTGGTAGTTCGTTGTACTGGGTACCTCAATTTCAAGAGTTTCAAATTTATTTTCAATGAAGGTACAATGACATCCAGTAAAATAAACACAGCTTGTGTGTTAGTTTGATGCATTTTGACAAGTGTTCAAAGAAGACAGGGAACATTGCCACACATCTAGAAAGATTCCTGTGCCTCCTCTGGTTAATGGCTCTACTTCACAGCATCAAACATTATTCTGATATCTAACCTCACATGCTAGTTTTGCCTCCTCTTGAACTTCACATAAATGGAATCATACAGCATAAAATTCTGTGTCTGGCTTCTTTTGTTCCACATAATGGTTTTGAAATTCACCCATATTAATGTGAGAATTACTAGTCCATTCCTTATTAATGAACAGCATTCTGTTTTATGAATATACCATAATTTATTTATCCATTTTCTTGTTGAGTTCTTTTTGATGTTTTGCTATTATGAATAAAGTTGCAATGATTAATACACACACACACACACACACACACACACACACACACACACCTTTTGGGTATATGTTTACATTTCTTTGCAGTAAATACCTAGGAGTAAATTGCTGGATTTTAAGGTTTGTGTATGTTTAACTTTATATGAAACAGTCAAACACGTTTCAACAGTGGTTGTAAGTTTACATTTCCCCAGCAATATATAAGATATTCAGTAGCTCCATATCCTTACCATTCCTGTCATTTTTTTTCATTTCAGCTACTCACTGATGACAATGATATTGAGCATATTTTCATGCTTAAGTCAATTTCCCACTGATAATTGTGTGTTTTATTCTTTTCATTATTTATTTATGGAAGTTCTTTATATATTCTGAATATAAATCCTTTGTTTTCTAGATGTACTTTTTAAAATATTGTTTTCCAATTTGTGGCTTGCTTTTTTCATTTTCTAACAGTGTCTATACAGGCAAAAGTTTAACATTTTGATGGAGTCCAGCTTATTATGTTTACTTTATGCTTAATGCCTTTTGCTTTTGTAGTCTGCTTTTTCAAACCATAAAATATTCTCTCATGCTGTCTCCTATAGACTTTATTGTAAGTTATTTTTTGTGTATAGTGCAAAGTCAAGAATTTTTGGTTTGTTTGTTTGTTTGTTTGTTTCTTTATGGCTATCCTGTTGATCAGCATTATTTAGTAAAAAGAATCTCATCTCCCCCATTGTCATAATTATTCAACAAAAATTATTTGAATGAATATAGGTGGATCTATTTTCATTATTTCATCATTATACAAGATGTTAGCTATAGAATTTTCATATATAACCTTATCAAATTAAAAAAAATTCTCCTTTCTTTATTATGAATAGATATTGGATTTTGTCAAATGCTTTCTCTGCATCTATTGAAATAACCATATACTTTTGTCCTTTATTATGTTAATATGGTAAATTATATTAATTTTTTTTAATGTTAAACCTATCTTGCATTCCTAAGATAAACCCCCTTATCCACAATATATCATCCTTTTTTAATATATCGCTGAATTATGATTGCTAATATGTTGAAAAATTCTGTTTACATTAGTGTTATATCTCTTTTAAATGTCTGATACAATTCACAGTAAAGCCATTTACACCAGGAATGTTTTTTGTTTTTTAAATGGGAAGGTTTTTACTTATGAATTCAATTTCTTAGCAAATTTAGGGCTATTCAGATGTCTATTTCTTTTTGTGTTAGTTAGAAAATTGTGGCTTACAAAATTTGCCCATTTTATCTATATTATCAAATTCGTTGGCATAAATTTTTCACAATTTTTCAAAATAATTTCAGTATCTGTAAGAACTATATCTGTGGTGATACCACCTTTTGCATTTTTAGTGGTTGGTTAGTAGTATCTGTGTTTTCTTTCTTTTGTGTGATCACTCTTGCTAGGAATTATAAATTTTATTGATCTTTTCAAAGAACTAACTTTTAGCTTTGTTGATTTTCTCTCTATATTATGTTCTATACTTTGTTGATTTCTACTGTTAATGTTTATTATTTCCTTTCTTCTACTTAATTTGGGTTTACTTTGCTCTTCTTTTTCTAGCTTCTTAACGTAGAAACATAAATCACTGACTTTACACTTTCCTTTTTTTAAAAATTATAAGCATTTAAAGCTATAAATTTCACTCTCAGTACATCATCAACTTTACTCTTCCAATTTTAATATGTTATGTTTTCAGTATCATTCCATTTCAAACACCTTCTCATGTCTCCCTGAATTCTTCTTTGACCCATAGGTCATTTAGAAGTATATTACCTAATTTCCAAACATCCAGTGATTTTTTAGATATCTTTTTGTTATTAATTTTTATTTTAATGCTGTTGTGATCAAAGACTACATTGTACATTCTTTCAATTCTTTTAAATATACTGACACACTGACACTTATGTGTTTTATGTTCCAGAGTTAGTCCGCTGGTGAGTTTGCCAATTGCACTGGGAGGACTGTGCGTTTTGTAGCTGTGGGACGCAGCACGCAAAATCTTTCAAAGCTCCGTCATTCCCTTCTAGGAATCTGTCACTGACCCCCACCCCACCCGCCAAAGTCAATGCTTGTGTCTGCACAGTTTTTTCTTCTGATCCCAGTTGATTACAGCATGGCTCCTACCCCACTTCCATTACTTTAGGGTCTCTCAGGCCTCCGTAGTTTGGAGGCCATGCACTGCTTGTTGGAAAAGGTAACAATACTGGCTCTCTTTTCGGTTTCTTTGAGTCTGCTCTTTGTGTGGTATTGTGGTGACTAATTTGAGAGTTGAGTTATAAGGGAAGAGAGAGTGCAGCTGGGACAGAGCCTGTCACTGCACGCATGGGTCACCTGAAGGCTCCCTTCTCTGACTCAGGACATGGCCTGGATGGTACGTGAGATGATTTTTTCCTGCAGTTATTATGTTTTTAGTATTTTTAATAGTTAAAATATATGTACTAGAAAATGTGCTTTATGAAAATACAACCTCCCTCTCTAATGTATGCTGTGCAGAAGTGATACACTTAAATTTTGGAAATTAGGTGATTTAAAGTAAAATACTAAGTAAATGAAAATACAGGGGTTCATCCATATGGCAAAATGTGTAAACACGGTACACTAATTATGAGATTTAGGCAAATTGGTGTAATCACTGCTAATTAGTCCACATTTGCTACTGCAATGATGTGAACGAAACTTCGTCTTTAAATTATCCCAAGTTCTTCCAGAACCCTCCCTCCTGAGATCTGAGGAGCCGACACAGAGAACAGCACACAATGATCTCAGTTCACCTGGGAGAAAGCATTCCAGTTGCATTGTACAATATGTGTCTGCCTTGTTCCAAGAAAGGCCTGCCCATAGCCATGGAATAGGGTCTGGAGCAGCTCAATGGGAAATGTTTGGGGGAAAAGAGTACTCTAGCGCCCTGTGGGGCCCATGCGTCCATCCCACCCCTGCATTCAGCATGCAGGGGGACACTCACCTTTTCCCACTCTCGGTCCTTGTTCAGTACAATCACCACCAGCCTGGGATGCACCTGGTAGCCTTCCTCAGTGAAGGACAAGTCCTTGCCGTCCCATGTCACATTGACCATGAATCTAGGGAAAGAATGAGAGAAAGACACAAATTTTAGGGGAGAATTAAGTATGTCGAACAAACGAGGGGACGCTCCTGTCAGCGTAACACTGAAAACATGTCACCTTATGATGCCATTGCCCACCTCAAGCAGGCTCCATCTGTGGCGGTATTAGCACCGGTGTGGGCTCTGCACATGACCAGACATTCTTTCCCGTGAGGCTGTACTCACTCTCAGAATTCCCAATTCTATGTAGGCTCTAGGAACTGACTGTAATTAGCACCTGTCCTGCCAGACCCGTAGCTCTTCACTCAAGTGATCATACAGAAGGACCTGAAAGCGTGTTCTAATAGGTTTGAACAAGCGTCCCTAAAGGAAATTGCCTGCATAAAGCACATGACACCTCATCCATCCATTACTCATCGAGCTAGCATTTATTCAACCTTTGCTGCATGCGAGGACTCAGCTAGTTGGAGGGGGATCAATAAAGAAACAAATACAAACTCTCTCTCCATGGAGCTGATAGTCTAAGAGAAAGTACAGGCATGAACTGACTAATTACAGATCTATGACAAGTGTTACAATACAGAGGTAGGTGTGATAGGTGAAAGTGAAACAGGGGCCAGGCAAGAGTTCTGTAAGGAAGTGCAGCTTGCCCTGAAGGATGAGGCAGCATTAACTAGATAAGAACAAG
Organism: Craseonycteris thonglongyai; assembly: GCA_004027555.1. Classification (NCBI taxonomy): domain Eukaryota; kingdom Metazoa; phylum Chordata; class Mammalia; order Chiroptera; family Craseonycteridae; genus Craseonycteris; species Craseonycteris thonglongyai. The sequence continues at coordinate 13,534 of PVKE010035686.1, forward strand.
ACATTAGCATGTCCCAGGCAAAGGGGACAGCAGGTGCAAAAGCCCTGTGGTAGTATCTATGAGTAAATGACTGTAAACCAGTCGGGATGAAGGAGAGAGAGACAAGGGAATGCAGGATGTGGTGTAGCCGAGATGGTGAACAGGAGCAGACAGTACGAAGCTTTTCAGGCTGTGAAGAAGTTTCATCTTGTTTTAAAATAATGAAAGACATTGAAGGGTTTAATTGAGGAGGTAATGTATGGTACTTTCCCATGTCCCAGATGATATTTTTGTCTAAAATTATTAGATCAAAAGTTGGGGGTTGTCTTATACATGGGAGTAACCTGTGTATTGGTTTCTAATGTTGGGTTAGAAAAGTAGGGGGAAAATGTGGTAGTCTGACTTTTCTTGTATACTATGACTGGAAGGCTGTGCAGAGAACAGGTTTGAGAGGGACCGGAGTGACTACAGAGGGGTGGTTACTGTGCTCTTATTGTCCAGGTGAGAGATGACATTGTCTTCGGTCCTGTTATGGTCCCAAAAGAAGAGAAGGAAGAGGAGGGAGAGTAGGAGCAGAGGAGCAGCCACAAATAAAACCAAGTGGAGAAATGTTTACAGGTTAGTGACACAGTAGATGTGAAGGCGAGGGAGAGAGATCGCAGTATCTGCTTTATGTAACATCCATGTAATCAACTTCTGGCCTTAGATATTTTCATCACAAGTGACACCTGTCTGTCTTACAACACTCTTATTTCCACCATGCCTCAAAGCTTGTCCATCACCCAGATGGGCAGCAAGGTGAAGCTCATCCCTCAGGATTTGGGTGGGAGAGTCCTGAGCAGTCCACATCTCTTTGCAGCTTGAGAAAATGGTGATGTTGTTGAAGAGGTCCAAAAAATGAATGCCATCAAGCAGACACTCAATAAACATTGCCTGTTGGATGGAAGCACTCAAAATGACTTCCCCAGACAGGCAGGGTATCTCAAAGCCATCACATTTTCTTCATTTACATTCTTTTTATACCAAAAGCAACTGAAGAAGTAAAATATTAAGAAGACGAGACTGCAGGAAAAAAAAATCCAAAAAAGAGATTGGCCTAACTGGTCACTTGTCCACCACTGGGCCAGTACAGTGCAGATGACCTCACTGTTTTGTGTGTGGGAGAAGCAGGTCTCCAATGACGAGGTAGAAAATGGTAGTCAAAGGACAAGTATTGTGTATCCATTCAATGGACTATTTGGGTCATTAAAAATCATGATTTTGAAGACAAGTTAATGACATGGAGAAAATGCATACTATTTACTGTTAAACAAGCAGAAAATAGGATAAAGATAGGGTTTACAAGCAGAAAGAGGATAAAAAGAGGGCTTATTTATGCCTGGAAGGATTACAGAGATGTCTTATTTTCTTTGTGTATTTTGTAGTTTGTAAATTTTATGCAAATACTTTTTAAAATTTATTGGAATGACACTGGTTAGTGAAATTATACAGGTTTCAAGTATATATTTCTATAACGCATCATCTATATATTGCATTGTGTGTTTACCACCCACAGTCAGTTCTCCTTCTATCACCACATGAGGGCTGTCTGGAAAAAAATCCAGCCATAAATGCCTCTATTTTTCATATTATATGGCTGGGTACTTTCTGAACAGCCCTCGTATATTTGACCCTCTTTTGCCTCTTCTACTGCCTCCCTCCCCTCTTATCCTCTGGTAACCACTAAACTGATCACTGTGTCTATGAGTTTTTATTTCTTCGTGTGTTTGTCTTGTTCCTTTGTTGCTTTCAGTTTTATATCCCACATATGAGTTCAGTCGGCCATAAAAAAGATAAAATACTGCCATTTGCGACAATATGGATGGATCTTGAGATTATCATGTTAAGCAAAATAAATCAGACAGAAAAAGTCAATACTTTTTATTTTTAACAAAAATACTGTTTGTTAACAAACAGAAACATAAAACACTGCTATTCTAGATGAAGCAAAGAGTAATCACTCTTCTATTTGGTACATTTGAGGCATCTCAGATCATTTCCTAGTAAGATAATTTATTGGTTCAACAATTATTTACTAAAAGTCTATTATGTGTCAGGCCCAAAAGTGGGTCCTATGGATACAGAAAAATCAAAAAACAAAAGAACACAGTGCCTATCTGCCCTCTTACCCACAGTCTTTTTTTTTTTTAAGATTATTTTATTGTTTGAGAGAGAAAAAGAGAGAGAGAGAGGAGGGAGGGCCCAGAGCAGTCTCCATAGTTGTACATCATTAGGTGTGACACAGTTTCCTTCCACACAGGGCAGGAATTGAACAAGGGGCTTCCCACATGAGAGACCAGAACCTTCATTGCCATCCTGGTGGTTACCACATATGGGGTTTGCATGGGCCAGGGCTGGGATTCAAGCGCTCAACCTGCTGAGCTATCGCAGCATCCCTTCTCTTACTCACATTCTTACACTTCGGTGACACAGACACATAAAAATGGTAGCACTAGAATGCTGTTTGTGCACTGATAGACACAAAGTGTGGCATGTTGTGAGAACACAGAGAAAGGGCCCCTCCCTCAACCTAAGGAATTTAGGGAGGGCTTCCTAGGGAATCTTAAAAAGTGAGAGGGTTGAGGTGAGGTGAGAACAAAGGATTCTGAGCAGAAAAATAACCTGAAGTAAAAAATAGTCAGCAAAGGAGGGAACATGCTAGGGGAAGTAGGAAATCACTTAGTAAGGCTAGTGGGTAGTGGGATTTACATGGGAAGGATCCTTGAAGCCACGTCACAAGGGCCCTTGAATGATACCCAAAAGGGTTTGGATCTTGTTTAGAAGGCCATGGGAATGATCCACGAAAGGTTTTATGTAGCGAAGTGATGCAATCCGATTTGCTGCCAATCAGAGCAGAAGTAAGAATGCTTCTCTGCATCTTCAACATTAAAAAAAATTTTTTTTGTTAAATTTATTGGCGTGACATTAATTGATATCAATTACATTGTTTCCAGGTGTACAATTCTACATTACATTGTCCATACATCGCATTATGTGCTCACCACCCAGAATCAGCTCACTTTCCATCACCGTGTGTTTGACTCCCCCTCCTTACTCCCCCCCATCTCTTCCACCCACCTCCCCCCTTACACTCAGGTAACCATTACACTATTGACTGTGTCCATGTGTCTTTGTGTCTTTGTTGCTTTCAGTTTTATATTCCACCTATAAGTGAGGTCATATGTTTCTTAAATGTGATTTTTTTGGTTTTTTTTTT
>PVKE010035687.1:0-16770 GCA_004027555.1 Craseonycteris thonglongyai
TTTTTATTATTATTTTCTTTTCTTTTTACTTTCTCTTTTTTTATTTTGTTTTTTGCTTTTTGACTTGATTTTCTTCATTTAAGAAGAGTGTATCTTGGAGATTTTCTGTGTTGGTATTTATAGAATTTGTCAGTATTTTCTTTTTTTTTTTTTAAAGATTTATTTTTTATTGTTTTTGACAGACATAGGGGGAGAGAGAGATACAGAGACAGAGAGAAGAGGGAGGGCCCAGAACAGTCTCCATAGTGGCACATCATTGGTTTTTCCACATAGTTTCATTCCACAGGTGGGTGTTGGGCTGCACAGGGCAGGAACTGGGCCAGGGCCTCTCCCTGGAGAGAACCAAACTGGGGACACTCCCCAGTTCAGCACATGGGTCCTCACAGGTTGGGGCCGGGATTCAATCCTCGGTCCCCGGCGCTGCAAAGTGAGCGCTTAACCCACTGAGCCATCCCGGCTTCCCCATATGTACGTTTTTAAATGTTTTAAAAACACTGGTCTATCAGAGTAGGATACTCCATCATATCATATGATATCCATCATACGAATGTAATATATATTTATTTCACCAATTCTTTATTAGTAAACATTTAGTTTGTCTTCAACTTTCTGATATTATAAACTCTACTTTTTTTTATTTTCTGGGTTTTGGTTTAAATGTTTGATTATTAAAATGATTTAAACTGAACTGAAATATATAACATAAAAAGTGAAAGTTCCTGTCCCTTCTTTGCCCCCTCCCAGTCATACTTTCAAAGTAATCACTGTTAATAGTATGGTGAGTACGTATCAGTTATCTCTTGTCCTGTAACAAACCACTTCAAAACACAGTGACCTAAAACAGCCATTTTATTTCTCTTTGATTCTTTGTGATAACAGTATGGGCTGGGTTCATCAACTGCTCTTTCCGGGGATATTTGTGCCGATGCTGCCATCTGGCGGCTGGACTGGGGCAGCTGGTTCAAGTGGCTCCTGTCCCTCCCATCTGGAGATTGGTGCTGGCTTATCACTGGGAGATCTAGTAGGCTTCGCTGGAATGGCTTATCTCTGCTTCTCGAGGTCACTCATCCTCCAACAGGCTAGACAAACTTTTTTCACGTAGCAGGTTCCTAAGAGGGCAGGTATGGACAATGCCAAGCCTGGGAGCCCAGAACACCACTTGTGCCACATTCAGGCAAGTCACAAGGCAAGCCCACTCTCCAGAGATGGAGAAGTAGCAATCAAATTGCAAAGAGACACACATGCAGGAGGTATGGCAGGGGCTGCGAACAGTTTCTGCTATCTGCTGCCTGTACTCCCTCTACATATACAGCAAACATAAATACATGTATGTACATGTGGTTTTTTACAAAACCGTCTTTGTTTTTGTTTTTTACAAAACTACTTTTGTTTTTATTAATGCAAATATTTTTGTTTTATTTAATAAAAACAAAAATAGGCTCACCCTACATATATTTGGGTCAACATCTTGCTTTTTTCTTTAATCACTGTTGGGGTTGTTCTTTTTTTTTTAAAGGTTTGTTTTATTGCTTTTGACAGTGACAGAGAGAGAGAGAGAGAAGGGGGAGGGCCCAGTGCAGTCTCCATAGTTGTATGTCATCAATTTTCCCACATAGTTTTGTTCCACACCAGTGAGCGGGAGCTGCGCAGGGTGGTCACTGGGCTGGGGGCCTCCTGCGTGGGAGGCACACCTCCTTGAACCAGGGGCCAAATCAGGGGCCAAGCACCAAATCGGGGGCTCCCAAATGGGAAGCACACCCCAATTCAGCATATGGGTCCACATGGGCCAGGGCCAGGACTCGATCCTCAGACACTGGGGTTGCAGAGCAAGCAATTAACCCACTGAGCCATCCTGGCTTCCTATGTTCTGTTATTCACACATCCACCACTGCTTTTCTTAACAGCCCAATGCTATCATGATTTGGTTAAACCATCATTATTAAAGCCAATCCCTGTTATTGGAAATTTAGGCTGTTTTGTTTTGTTTGGGTTTGTTTTGTGTGTTTTTTTTAATGTTCTTTCTGTAGAATTACATTGCTCTCTAAGCAGGAGGCAGAATGAGAGAAATGGATAGTTTGTTCCTTCCAGCCCTGCAAGGGCTCATTTTTTAACTACCCGAAACCCCTGGGTTCAAATCATGGCTCTGCTGCTCAAGTCACATGCCCCTCCAGCCTTGGGTCCTCACACCTTAAAGAATGAGTCCCACTGTCTCAATTGTGGAGCAGGACAGAGGCAGGACCTGGGTGATGGGGGTGGGCTAGGACAGGGCCAGCCTTCCTGGGGGAGGAAGTCCCAGCCTCCATTTCCACAATCAGACCTGCATGTACCAGCCAGGGGCCTTCAGTGGGTAAATGTGTCCCTCTGAACCTCAGCTTGTGTAGAATGGGGCCAATCAATAATAGCCCTCACCTCCGGGGTTGCCCCAAGAATTCAATGCAGAAGCCTCTGCACAGAGCTGGCTCAGGGACACTGCCTCAGCTTCTGCAGCAACCCTAATCAAATAAGCTTTTAGCTCATCCCCTGGCCTGTGGTAGGTATTCCCCTAGTGGAAGCTGTTATGACTGTTCCTACTATCATAATTGGTACTTTTTAAAGGTGTGATAATGGTACTGTGCTTATTTAGAGGGGTGGGGAAACCACAAAGAGCCTATATCTTTTACAGTAGCCTTTATCATTTAAACTGTCGCTGGGGCCTATGTCCGTAAGCCAGTGAACTAACTAAAAATTGTTTTACATTTTGAAATGGCTGGGGAATAAATCAAGAACATTTCATGACACGTGAAACTTACCAGAAATTCCAAGTACAGCATCTGTAAATAATGTTGTCTGGGCACACAGCCACACCCGCTTGCTTCCCTGTCACCTGTGACTGCTTTTGTGCCAAAACAGCTGAGTAGAGTCTTTGTGACACAGACCGAATGGTGCAGAGCCAAAAATAGTTACTCCCTGGACTTTACAGTAAAAGTTTGCTCGTCCCTGAAATTTGCTTTAAATACAGGAGGGGGGCAGTTGTAGAAGTTTAGATGAAAGAAGATGGTTGAGACTGGGTGATGAGTTCGCTGGTATTCACGATACTGTTCTGTTGCATTGCTGATGTTTAAAAAAAAAAAAAAAATCTAGTGCTTGTGGTAGTGCCAGGCACAGAGGAAGCAATGAGCAAATGGGTCCCATAGTTGAGACTCTGGGCACATCCCCCCAGTCTGTAGGTTGGGGACCTCTCTCAGGCTTCTCCCACGGTGGGGTGTCTTGACCACAGAGACCCTGATGGAGTACCTGAAGGTGGTGATGGCCCTCAAGTACGATGAGAAGCCGCCCTACACCATGCTGAGGAACAATCTGGAAGCCCTGTTGCAGGATCTGCGGGTGTCAGCCTACGACCCCATGGACCTCCAGATGGTACCATAGGTGTGTTCCCATGGGAAGAGTTTGTGAGTCTTACCCCCTTCTCCCTTGTTCCCCCAGCCTTGCTTCCCAGATGCCACTTTGATTCCAGGAGCCAACTTGTTCTTGAACTTTCACACACCCCCAGGAATTGCAGATAATAAAAACCTAACTCAAAATGGCTTTTAGAAAAAGGAGGATTGGCTCATGTAGCTCGAAAATTCCAAGGGGGACACTTTGGGCATAACTGAATTTGGGGGCCTGGAAAATAGCATCAAGATGTTATCTCTCTGTCTTTCTCTGTCCCTTCTTTTGTCCCTTGTCCCTCCACCCATCCCCCTGTACTCTCTGCTGTCCTTTGGGATGGCTCCCACACCCCTCACAGACAAAAACTCCTTGCTCTGTGCCTCATGCCACACCTTGCTTTTTTTATTTTGGGGTTATCTGCAGCCCTTCCCCGTCCACACGACCATACTTATTTATGGCAGTGCCATATTTCCTTGTGTGGATGAAGGATACTCTTATTAACCAGTGGCTGGCATTTGCTGGGTTTCCCGGGATTTTGTTTTATGAACCATGTTGCCTTTGCACACTTGTGTGCCCTGTGCACCTGTGTCTGCAGACGGAGTTCTCATTCTGAAAGAAATGACTGTATCTGTATCAGGGCTGTATCTGTTTACTCCCTCATTAGCACTGTGTGAGCGCATAGAGGAATTTTTGCGAGGTCAAAACTAAACTAAATTTGCTTTATGGTCTGTTTTGGCAAGGCCACGTGGGTGTTCTGAAGAGGTGCTTCTCCAAGGCCCTCCTCTCCATAAAGTTGTAATTTCTGTCAGAGGGACTGGCTAGAATCGGAGCTCACTCAGTGTTTATCTAACTCAGGAGTTTTTGAATGGAGACAGCATTTCCTCCAGGGGGGCTTTTGTCACTGTCTGCAGACCTGCTTGATTGTCACAACTCTTGATTGCCAGTGGCACCTTCTAGTGAGTAGAGACCAGAAATACTACTCGGCATGCAACAGCACACAAGCTGGCCACCCAGTGCCAGTCGTGCCAAGCCTGAGGGGGCCAGGTCCAAGTGCACCTGTAGCAGCACCCTTCTGGGTGGCAGCCTATCGCCTACAGTGGGCACATTGGCAGTTCTTCTTCACCCCTGCACCCTTCACTCACAGCATGAGATAACACATGTGTAAAGCTCTTCCCACAGGCCTGGTCACACACTGCTCTGAAAATGCCTGGGTGTGTTTTTGGTATTTTCCGCAGGGTAGTAACTCTTGGCCTTAACCACAGACACTCCAAAGTGAAGGTGTGACTTTTCTACCGATTGCCTGTACCAGTCTCTGAGCTCAGCAGATGGCTCCTCTGTCCCCCAGCTATGCAAGAGGCCTCCAGGTCCTCCCCATATGTCTCCCTCCCTCACCCTGTCCCTCTAGGCAGTTGCCAAGTCCCTTCTAATTAATTTCCTCCAGGTCTCTGACTTCCCCTTCCCCCCAGGATCCTGCTGGAACTGGTGAACTGTGTGGTCACTGGTCCTAGTCACCACTGCTGGCAATGTCCACAACTACAGGGTCGTGTCTTTCTGTGGCATCTCTGTCTTCCTGCATGTCACTGGCCTGGCACTCAGAGACACCTCTGAATTTACCGAACTTGGCCTGGTCTAGAATCTGAGTGGGCGACCAGTCTTTCCATCACTGCTGACCTGTCTTACAGTGCCTTCCTGCCCACCCAGCACAATGGAAATTTTAAAACTCAGAATCTGACAGCCCTTTTCAGATCTGGTTACTCTCTGGGGGCCACTTACTTAGCGGCAGATTTGATCCTTGGTTAGAAACATAACAAGATGCTACTTAAGGAGTGTGGTGACCTTGCAGTAACTTTCAAGTTACCCTCTGCTTTATGGCAACTCCTTGCCTTGGCCTGCATGGCTGCCCTCTCCTACTCCCCTCGCCCCTCAATTCACTCTGTGCCTGCTACCCTGTTTACCCCTCAGATTCTAGACCTGGCTGAGCTCAATGCCACCTCAGGAGCTTTGCACTTGCAATTCCCACAGTCTGAAATATTTATTCCCTTTATTTTTGTGCAGTTGGCTCCTTCTCATTACTGGCTCTCAGATCATAAGGCCTTCCTTGATCGCCCCTCCTCTGTGGGGCACCTCCTGACCGCTCTTATTACCTGTTTTCTGCACAGCCCCTGTTCCCCATTGGGGGGTGAAGTATGTGCTCAATTTGTAGTGTCTCCAATCCCCTCCTCAAAATTGTAAGCCCAGCAAAGATTTCTTATTCCCTTTATTTGTGGTGGTATCCCCACTTTCTAGGAAGTGCCTGTCACGCAGTAGAGGCTTAAAGGGAGCCCCTTGAATGGATAAGACCCCAACAACTGTTTTATTGTCTTCTAGAACTTTCGACTCGCAGTTTGAAATACAATAAAAAAAAAAAAATGAGAAGAAGAATTGTGACTTCAGGCCTGCTGTAGAATCACAGATACTCTCCTAAGCAAATTCCTTGAACGTGCATTCCTGCCTCTTTAGTCCACACCACTTATGAGTCTCAATTAGTGACAGGGAGCCCAGCAGTTAGACTCCTGTAATGTGAACCAACTCCTTTCTACTGTCCCTTCCTTTCAATCATTGTCTCCTGCCAGCCGCTGGGGTTGTAAACGGAGAAGACCCCCAACTCATGGACTGGGGTTGAGCCAGCCCCCTCACTGGGGACCCTTCTTACCATTGGCACCACTATGCTTTGCTAATAAATTATTTCACTGGAGGTTGGAGAGTCAAGTGTCTACAAAAGAAGTTCTTTTTGGGAAAGTTTAGCTCCCTTTTTTTCCCCATCCACCTATCCCTTCAACCTTCTGTCCAGCCATTCACTCTGTCATTCATCTGTTCAAATTTTCATATAGACACCTACCCATTCTCCCATTCATCTATCCATCTGTCCATCCTTCCATATACAGATGCTCCTCAACTTACCATGGGGTTACATTCCAATAAACCCATGGTAAGTCAGAAGTACACCCAGAATCAGACCTATCCCTTATATAAAAATTAACTCAGGGTGTGCTTCCCATTCAGGAGGCCCCTGGCCTGGTTCCTGCCCTGCGCAGCCCCTGCCCACAATGAAACCATGTCGAAAAATGATGACGGACAACTATGGAGACTGCACTGGTCTCTCCCCCTTCTCTCTGTCTCTCTGTGTCTGTCAAAAAAAAAAAAAAAAATACAAAACTGTGAAACTTCTAGAAGAAAAAATAGGAGAAAGTCTATGTGACTTTGGGTTTGGTAAAAAGAAAAACTATTTAATAATACAGTGTAGAGCGTCAGTTGTGTTTCGTGACCATGTGTCTGACTAGGAGCTGATAAGAGACAATCATGCACATAGCGCTAGCTGATCAGGCGATTCCTAGTTGACTGTTCAAGATTTCTAAGAGAGCCAAGACTGTCATTAAGTCTCAGTTTGGTGACATGAGGTTTAACACAAGTAACTCCATTTTGGCCCTATTGTCTTGTTTTTAACAGACTTGAAAGTTAAGGTAAAAGTTTTTACTACTTTTGATGTAGCTACTATGAAGACACATGATGATGGATGTTTGTGAAAAGTGTAGATAGTGATTATTCAAAATGGAAGCACATCATGAATGATTCTATGGAAGGCATCAGCTGCCCTGTGTCTCTTCATAATGCTGCTCAAACAGCATGTCATGTCTTTTCTGTTGACAATGAAGGAAATTGTTTTCTTAGCCTTTCTACTGTTTGAACTGAACAATTAAAGGATTTTTATGATTTGCTGCCATTCAGTATTCTTCAGTTCTCTGAATTTCAAAACCCCAATGGCTTTTTAACAAGTAAAGTCAAGAAAATCCTCAGTTTACTTATTTGAAACACTGAAATTATACTTAAGTACTAAAGAAAAGGCCCCCAAAATTCTTGACTTTCAAAATTATTCACAGAGGAAATCCTATTTTGTTTCTTACTTATAATTTTCAATATCTGTCTAGCAATAGGATGATGCTTGAAAAAATAGAAAACAGTATTAAGTGCTCTGTTGTTTACAGGAACTTCTTGAATGTGTTAAAGAAAGAATTGATGGAAAATTTACCTCTTTAAATGTCAACACTATTTTTTAAAAAGGCATTAAGGATGACAGGATAGCTCAGCAGATTGAGCACTTGCCTTGCAACCACGAGGTCTAGGGATTGAGTCCCAGCCCTGGCCTGTGCAAACCCACATGCTGAGCTGCAGTACTGGGGGTAACCTCTGGGATGGCTCAGTGGTGAAGGCTCTTGCCTCCAATGCTGGAGGTCCCCAGTTCAGTTCCCACCCCACTCATTCCCACCCCACTCATTCCCACATCCGCCTCTGTGGAATGAAACCATGTCACAACTAATGATGTACAACTATAGAGACTACTCTGGGCCCTCCCCCTTCTCCTCCTCCTCCTCTCTCTCTTTTTCTCTCTCTCACACCTCTCAAAACAATAAAATAAATTTAAAAAAAAAAAGAAGACATTACTTAGAACAGGAAGAGGAATTTTCACTTGCAGTTGGTAATACTGCAGCATTTCCATGCTGATTTTTTCAGAAAGATTTTTATTTCTTTAAGAATGGGATTCTTAGGGAAGCCGGGACGGCTCAGTGGGTTAAGCGCTCACTTTGCAGCGCCAGGGACCGGGGATCGAATCCCGGCCCCGGCCCGTGCAGAACCATATGCTGAACTGGGAGCTCCCCCAGTTCAGTTCTCTCTCTGTCTCTGTATCTCTCTCTCTCTCTCTCTCTCTCTCTGTGTCATAAATAAATAAATATATATATATAAAAAGAACCACATTTAAAAAAAGAAAGAATGGGATTCTTTTACATCAGTGTCCCTAAATACTCTACCAGCATGGGAGCAAGTGGAGTCATTTTGTATAGTGCTGGAGAAAGGAATTAAAAAATGACAAGGTTCTCATTCTGTCTCATGGACACCATTTTCAAAACTAAAATTAGGAGGAAGCCGGGATGGCTCAGTGGGTTAAGTGCTCACTTTGCAGCGCTGGGGACCGGGGATCAAATCCCGGGCCCTGCCTGTGCGGACCCATATGCTGAACTGGGGAGCTCTCCCAGTTCAGTTCTCTCTCTGTCTCTGTCTCTCTCTCTCTGTCAAAAATATATAAAAAAATAAAAATAAATAAAGAATGCGATTAAAATTTTTTTTTTTTTAAAAACTAAAATTAGGTGGCTCAGTGGGTTAGGCGCTCACTTTGCAGCCCCGGGGACCCAGGATCGAATCCGGGCCGCGGCCTGTGCGGACCCATATGCTGAACTGGGGAGTGCCCCCAGTTTAGTTCTCACCGGAGTGAGACCCCAGCCCAGTTCCTGCCCTGTGCAGCCCCGCGCCCACCTGTGGAATGCAACTATGTGGAAAAACCAATGATGTGCAACTATGGAGACTGCTCTGGACCCTCCTCCTTCTCCCTGTCTCTGTCTCTGTCTCTCTCAAAAACAATAAAAATAAATCTTAAAAAAAAAAAAACCTCATTAGGAGATGCATGTTGTGAAAATCGGGAGATGCAGAGACGACCCTAGCACCAGGAATGTCTTGAAAAATCAAGCTGAGCAGATGGCCAGCTCTCTTTGCTTAATCTCGCAAAGAGCTTTCCTCACTACTGGCTTTTTATTTATATTCCATTACGAATACATACATGAAAACAATCATCAACACATACAATCAAGAAAACACAGGAACAGGAGTGTATTCTGTTCCCATAAAAAACAAAATTACAGAGTTTAAGATTCCCTTTAAGCTTCATAAAAAGTTCTCTAGCATTCCTTTAAACTTCAGCACATAATTCCCAGCATCCGTTCTTGCCTCTGGAAAAACTGCGCTTCGCATCCATCTAAGCTTCAGCCAAAGTTCCCAGAGAATGCATCTCAGCTTCAGCTAAGATTTTCTGAGAGTGAATGCCTCATTCTCAGACCCTGTTTCCCTAATCAGGAAGTACTTGTCCTTCCTTTCATATTTTGATACCCCTCTTCTTTCAGGTTCCTTGAGACTTGTTTACACTATCCTGTCACAAGGCTGACCATAAGCCATCCCTGTTTTCAGGGCGGCAGTCTCCTACGTATCAGTCAAATGTTCTAAGACTCAAGCCACCTAGTTTTTGACTTTCTCTAATTCCTTTTCCCTACAGTTCCTTGAGGCCTGTGTACACAATCCTGTAACGAGGCTGACCATAAGCCATCCCTGTTTTCAGGGCGGCGGTGTCCTGCGTATCAAGAGAGTGTTCCAAGACTCAAGTCACATAATTTTTAACTTTCTCTACAGATGCAGCGTAGAGGGGATGCCAGGATAGCTCAGTTTGAGTGCTTGCCTTACAATTGCAAGGTCCAGGGTTTGATTCCCGGCCCCGGCCTATGCAACCCCATATGCTGTACTGTAGTACAACTGGTAACTGCCAGGATGGCTCAGTGGTGAAGGTTCTCACTGTCTCATGTGGGAGGCCCCCGTTTCAGTTTCCACCCCACTCAGCCCAAATCCATCCACCTGTGTGGAATGAAACCATGTCACAACTAATGATGTACAACTATGGACACTGCTCTGGGCCCTACCTCCTTTCTCTCTCTCTTGTTTTCTGTCCTCTCAAACAATAAAATAAATCTTAAAAAAAAAAAAAAGTGGGGATGCCAGGATTGCTCAGCAGGTTGAACGCTCACTTTGAAGCCCTAGGGTCTGACCATCGAGTCCCAGCACTGGCCCCAGCCCATGCGGATCCATATGCTGAACTGGGTGGGGTGTGCTTCCCATGTGGGAGACCCCTGGTTCAGTTCTCACCAGGGTGAGCTTCCCATGTGGGAGGCCCCCAGTTTGGCCCCCAGTTCATGGGGGCATGCCTCCCATACAGGAGGCCCCCAGCCCATCTGTGTGGAATGAAATTATGTCGAGGACTGATGTACAACTATGAAGGCTGCTCTGGGCCCTCCCCCTTCTCTGTCTCTCTCTGTCAAAACAATAAGGTAAATCTTTGAAAAAAAATAAATAATAAAAACTAAAAAGAGATGTAACATATACCAGAAGAATGGCAAAGCAAATTGTGCCATGAAAGATGGAATTCTGTGCTTTTACACATCAAATGTAAAGAGCAGTTATCAGCACAAAGTTGCTAACTTTATGCCAATACATGTCCACTCTGTTGGCTCACCATGCTAATGTTGAGTATGTTTTCTTATTAGTGGAAACCATGGAAAATATTAACTAGACAATCAATAGAAAAGAGAACAAAAGTAGTTGGAGGTGCCACTGTAAAACTATAGTATAGAATGGAACAGATTGTAACTACAAGGAATTTTATAAGCAAATTCTGCAAAAAGAAGAAACTGTTAAGCAAAATCAAAGCGTCAAGGACATACAATTAAAGAAAAAGGTATGTTATTTAGATAACTTATTGTTTATTTTAGATAATCAGTGAATGTCTATTTTGTGTGGTAAAATAGACAAATTTGGTTTCCAGGAAGCAGGCTATTGAGAGACACCCGTGTGCACAGGATGTTCCCCAAGGGTGGTCCTTGTGGAGGGGGCGGTAAGGAGGCAGGCGGGGCAGAGAGAGAATCAAGCTGCCATGCAACCCAGTGACAGCCTCATCCAGGCCTTAAGAGAGCCCTGGAGCTAAGACAACTCTGCAGAGTGGTCCCCATTTGGGCCAGGATGGCTGGACTCTTATTCCAGGTAGGCTGCTCTGGGAAGAGATGTGACCTCGGATATAGTATTCTGCGCGTGAGCCCATTGTTCAGTTTCCATTCATTACCGCCTTGACACCCCCAACAGCCCTGTAAGTTTGGTTTATTGTGTCCTTATGATTCCCATACACTAGGGAATTGTCCCTGATGTCCACCTTCCCTGAGAAGCCCTGGGTCACCAGACCTGGGGGTCGTCATTTGCAGACCTTGATCTGTGCATACTCGGTGCTGCTGGTGGCCTCCTCGTCTGGAGGCTCCCGGGACCTCAAGCCCTGGAAGCTGAGGGATGCATAATGGAGCTCAATCTCCTCCCCCGAGGTGGAGGCAGCCACAAGTGGGGGTGGGTTGTGTAGGGGGCCATTTGGCACACACTTACGCTGGTAACCCTGAGTGGAGGGAATAGAAGGGGCTCAAATTAGGATAATGGGTGCAGGAAGACAGCAATGAGGGCCCACAAGCACACCTGGAAACTGAGCACTTACTCGTTCATCCACAAACACTGGCTGAGCCCCCATTCATTCATTCATTCATTCATTCATTCATTGAGAGTAATAATGCCTAACCCTTGGTAATTAATTGCCACCCTCTTACATTCTTCACAGTAATCCACTAGGGAGACACTGCTGTCCTCATGTGTGAGGTAGAGAAATGGAGGCTAAGTAAATATCCCCAAATCACACATTTAGTTGTTGATAGGGCCAAGATTCGTGCCCAGGTCTCTCAGACTCTAGTGCATGGAACAGTTCCCCTGTGCCCAGGCCCTGGATATTCATTGGGGAACAAAACTAACACCCTCCCTGACCTCTCACCAGCTTGCAGTGGGGGGAGCAGAAATCAAGACTGTAGTCAACTATATGATTATCTAATTATATTACTATCAGCTCAGACCTCAGCTGCCCTCAGGGACCACTCAGTATTTCAGCAGTTCAGTCAAACATAATTGTGAAATTATGTTATGAACCCTACCATCAAAGGATATTGTACAGTAAAGTGTTAACCTGGCCCAAAGAAAATTTTAATCCTTTGCTGCCAGCACCTGGGAGGGAACCTCTAAATTCTTGGAATGTCCTGCCTAACAAAAGTGTCTTTGGAAAGCCGGGATGGCTCAGCGGGTTAAGCGCTCGCTTTGAAACCCTGAGGACCGAGGATCGAATCCCGGCTCCAGCCCAGGTGGATCCATATGCTGAACTGGGGTGTGCTTCCTGAATGCGGTGAGGCCCCAGTTCAGTTAAAAAAAAAAAAGCTGTCAATCTACAGACATTTACTGGGAAGCCGGGATGACTCAGTGGGTGAAGCACTCACTTTGCAGCGCCGGAGACTGAGGATCGAATCCCGGCTCCAGCAGACCGTGCGAACCCATGTGCTGAACTGGGGAGTTCCCCCAGTTCAGTTCTCTCTGTCTCTGTATCTCTCTCTCTCTCTCTCCCTCTCTCTGTCAAAAACAATAAAATAAAAAAATAAAAGTTTAAAAAAAAAAAAAAGAGTGTCTTTGTTCACCTGACCTTGGGCCACATCAGGTAGTCTGATCAGTGGTGGAAACTTTAGGCCACATGGTATCAGCTTGACCTCTGCAGGAGATGGAGACTTGAGTGCAGTTACAAGGACTGTCAGCCATGCCCATGTGACTGACCCCCAATAAAAACTCTGTGGACATCAAGGCTTGGGTGAGCTTTGCTGATGTGTGATACTTGTATGTGGTCACACATCATTGCGGGGAAAAGTAAGTGCTGTGTGTGTGACTTCACTAGGAGAGACAATGGATGCTAGTGCCTGACCTCTCCTGGACCCTGCACCATTCACCTCTTCCCTTGGCCGATTTTAATTCCTATCCTTTTGCTGTAATGGCCTATAACCATGAATAGAACAACTTTGCTGAGTTCTGTGAGTCCTTCTGGTGAGTTATTGAAACTGAGTGTGTCTCAGGAATCCCTGAACTTGTTACAGGCAATTATTTGAGGGAGAACCCTCTGGCATTCTGTGTAGGGGAGGATAAGGAGGAGGAAGAGAGGACGTAGGGGTAGGGAGGGGCCAGTTGGACCTGACCACATTCAGTAAGATGCACAGGCCATATTGGCCCTTGGTTCTGTGAAAGGAAATGGAGGGCAGAGGAAAGGGTGGCTCCCAGGTTGCTGGCCTGGGTGACTGATTTAATGGCAACCCAAGAGCAAAAGACTATTGGGCTTGATGATCATCTTAAGTCATCAGGAGGGATGTGGCCAGATGGGATCCCCATGGACAGAGGGCCCATCACTCACCCAGGAGATGGGGCCAGGTGTGGAGGGTGCCTCCTTCCTGCAAGTCTTCACCCTGAGGGGAGGCCAGGACCTTTCAGCAGCCCGCCTGGCTCAGAGTTTGGCGTGTGGCTACTGTCCCCCTGCTAAAGAGGCTAGAACAGCTGAATTAGGCCGGGAGTTGGGAGACATACCTAGCCTGACGACTTTCATGAGAACGAGCACCCTTAACACATGGCTGGGGTCCAGGTGGGAATAGACCTTGCTCTAACTCTCTGGCCCGAGGCCAATTCTCGCAACCTCTGCACCATCCAGATTCTTCCAGGGGGTGCTGTCTGGGATTCCAGGACCCCTCACCACCCGCTGCACTCACCCTCGCTCCTGGGGGATGACACTCACCTGAAGAAGAAGTAGATAAAGAGACCCAGGAGGCCAGCGACACCAGCTCCCCAGGCAGCTCCCAGAAGAAACCTTCCCCCAGGCTTGGGCTTCCCTGCAGACAAGTGGGGTTGATGGTGACTCCCCTCCAAGCCCCAGGATCCTGTGCCCTGTCCTCCCACAGAACCTGAGCTCTCATGTCCTTCAGCCCCAACCAGCCAAAGAGCATGCCTCTGCCCCTCATCCCTTCCTGTCCCAGCCCCAGCGCCTCACCCACAGCGCCCTGTTCTCCCATCCACACCTTTCTCCCTAAGCCTCTGCCCCAGCAGGCCCCCTGACCTGGAATCAGCAGGACAGTGGCTCTCTGGGCCCCGTGCACATTGGAGGCCTCGCAGCTGAGCCTGAGGCCTGAGCTGAGCCCCCTGCCGAGAACCAAGGAGCTGTTGGCCCAGGGCCCCGCTGAGCTGAAGGTGACCTTGACGGAGGTGATGTTCTCTTCTAGTAGCCTGTCCCCTTTCCACCAGTGCAGGGAAGGGGCCGGCAGGGCTCGGGAGGAGCAGCCACAGTGCAGACCCTCATCCTCCCAGGAGCAGGAGGGTCCCAGCAGTTGGGGGGGGTCTGTGGAGAGGGTGAAGGGTCAGCAGTACCTCTCCCCTCCCCAGCACCCAAGTGTCCTGCCCCCAGGGGCCCCCCACGTCCCTACTCACAATGCACGGAGAGATGCAGGGAGACATGCAGGGAGCCCAGCGGGTGCTGAGCCTGGCAGGTGAATTCCCCTTCATGCCCAGACTCCACCCAGGGCAGCTCCAGGACCCCGGGGTGTGAGGGCTGGGAGGGGCTCAGGGTCTGGTTCCCCTGGGTCCAGCTCAGCTCTGCAGGGGGGTTGCTGTCGGTGACACAGAGCAGGCGCAGAGAGTCCCCTTCCCGGACCAGAAGAGATGAGCCGTTGCCCAGGTGTTTCATTTCTAGAGACAGAAAGAGAACACAAGAGCTGAGCCCAGGCTCTGAAGCCCTCTTCCTATTTCTCCCTCTCCACTTCTTTAAGTTGGGAAGGGATCTCCACATGTAGTTTTTTAGAGCAGGTTTATTGAGATATAATCCACACAGCATGCAATTCCTTGTACGTTCCCTTTAAAGTCAAGCAGCCAACACCACAATCAACTTTAGAACATTTTCATCACCCCAAAAAGAAGCGCTGCACTGTCTGTCTGCCCCAGTCCTGTTGTCTTCCCTAGCCCAAGGCAACCGCTAACCAGCTTTCTGTCTCTCTGAGTCTGCCCATCTGGACATCGCATGTAAGGGAGATCACACCTTCCGCAGGCTTCCCTGTCTGGCTTCTCTCCCTGAACACAATGCCTCCCAGGCTCAGGCACGTTGGCGCATGTATCAGTGCTTCATCCTCTCCATGGATCTATGGCAGAATCATGCCCACCGTCTGGATAGACCATGTTTTGTTTCCATCTACTGATGGATACTGGGGCTATCCCTGGACTTCTTTGAGGCATTATCCTGGCCCACATTTCACTCCTTCCTGAACATCTCAACAGCCTTCACTCAAGTATCCAAAACTCGGGTACCTGCGATTTATGTGCAGATCTCCTGCAAGACTGCTCAGGGCCTGCTCTCTACCTCGTCATCACCTTCCCCCAGTTACCTTGGGATAAGTAGGGCATTCAGTGGTCATAAACCAGGCAGGGGTGTTGGGAATGAAGTCTCCCCACACTAACTCCCCAGGCAACACATTGGTCTTGTCAGAGGCAAATTTATTGTCAGCTTCTTGTGTGGTCTTCCAGAGCTAGTCTGTAATAGCACTATACTAGCATTGAAAATAAACATCCCTGAGGATAAAACTTACAGTCTTGTTGCTCAGAGTGGGACTGAGGCCCGGAAGGATCATCACCCTCTAAGCCAGGGATTTCCAACCCCGTGCCCGCGGGCGCCATGGCACCCGCGGCCTGATTGGTGTGCGCCCACCATTATTTGACTGCATCAGAAGTTTTTCATAAACACTAAGTAAAACTATAATTTATTTTTATACATTTGTTAGAATTTTAAAACATTGTTGGAGTATCTACACAGGTTTATTCTGTTCGTTGGTATGTCTGCGATATCGTATGTATAAGTCTTTCCCTAGCTTTCGCCTTTGTACATGTCGCGTCTTGTGTAGCCGCTGCGCTCTTTAAACTCTCTTCCACCCAACCGGGAGACGCCAAGTTGCCATTTGTATTGCGGTTGCTGGACTGATCGGGTCGTGACGGTTAGCTAGGATCACAGTGTTTTGATATATTCGATTTTAAATGAACTAAAAGTGAGGTAGGTAATCTATTATTATGGTGGCAATTTGATATGATATTGTAGTTCTATAACTATTTTTATTTTTATTTTTTTAGTCCTAAAATGAGTGGACCAAATCAGAGAAAACAAACCTATAATTTTAACACAGACTGGGAGGAATCATATTGTTTCATTAATTTAAAAGGTAAATGCGTTTGCCTGTTGTGTGGCAGTAGTACTGCAGTGCCGAAAAAACATAATGTTGAATGTCACTTTCAGACAAGTCATACCACTTTTGATACGAATTATCCACTTAAATCTGAAGAAAGAAAATAATAAATCAACTAAAATTAAGTTTAACTACTCAACAGACTGTTTTCACTAGACATGTGGAAAATCTAAAAAGGCAATTATTGCTTCTTTCAAAATTTCTCACATGCTCACAAAAAAGAAAAAACCTTTCCAGGATGGTGAATTGTTAAAAGAAGCATTTCTGACTGCTGCCGATTGTTTGTTTGAGGAATATTCTAACTAGTGTGAGATTATGTCGGCGATACAAGACCTACAGTTGTCAAATAACACAGTCACAAGAAGAATACATGCAATTTCAAAAGACTTGCAAACTCAGTTAAAGACTGACTTGGAAATATGTGACTGCTTCTCTCTGCAATTTGACGAGTCAACAGATATATCAGACACCGCACAGTTGGCAGTTATAGTGAGAATGGTATTTAGTAACTTCACAGTAAAAGAGGAGCTGTTGCAAATATTACCAATGAAAGGACAGACGAGAGGTGAGG
>PVKE010035688.1:0-16771 GCA_004027555.1 Craseonycteris thonglongyai
GGTGGGAGTGGGCACCAGCATTATGGACACACTCAATAGTTTGGTGGTTACCTAGGGAGGGTGTAGGAGGGGAGAGGTGGGAGTGGACACTGGATATACGGTGATGAAAGGGGAGCTGATTCTGGGTGGTGAGCACATAATGTGATGCATAGGTGATGTGATGTGGACTTGTACATCCGGAAACTATCTAATTGTTACCAATCAATGTCACCCCAATAAACTTAACAATAAAATAAATAAATAAATAAAATAAAGTAGGTCTCCTTCATAGCATTAAAAAAAAAGAAAAGCTAATGTGATCCAAAGCTGCATAATAAAATAGTTGATACTTCACCCCAATCTCCACATCCAGTTCCTTTCACACAATTAGTGTTAAAAGATTGCTCTATGGCACAATAGCTATGATACTAAATGGATTTTTCAAGCCCAAATTAATGCCACGTCTCCTTTTTGATTTTCCACTGCGACTACCCTAGCTCTGGTCTGCCCTACCAAAATGACAATGCTTTCCTTGTTTGAGTCTCTCCATTTTATCCATAATCCGTTCTGCTCATTTCCATCATACTGATCTTAAGAACATATTTTATTTTGCCACTCTCCAACATAAAAATAAAAATCAGCAATGTCCACTTGAATAAAATCTAAACTTCTTATTTTAACATTCAAGGATCTGTTATAGTTACTAAAGCATAAAATAAAAAATTAGGACTAGAAATTAGGTGAACAAATTTATCCATTACTAACTGTGGTGTCCTACCTCCTACCCTCCTTCATTATCTGCAGAATGAGGAATGAGTATATCAAACAAAATGTTCGCTGCTGCTCAGGCCAATGAAACTATGTGCCATTCCACAGAAAGTGATGTCGAGTATTACCTGCTGAAGATTTTGCCCTTGAAATTCCTCTTCTATGCAATATTTAATTTCTACCCATAATAAAATACTATCTATATATCATGGTTACATCTTTCACAAATTTTTCCTTAAAAATAACTAATAACTATGTTCTCTAAATTCCCGAAGCATATAAATTATGCATCTCTCGGAACACTGCACACAATACTTTATAATATAGCTATTTAAAAAAAAAAGTTTATATGTTGGAGCAAGTTCACAGCAAAATTAAGTACAGGGTACAGAAATTTCCCATATAATCCCTGCCCCTACTAATGCACACCTTCTCCCAATATCACCATCCCACACCAGAGTGGTACATTTGTCAAAACTGATGAAACTACACTGTCACAATCCATAATTTACATTAGGGTTCATGTTCAGTGTTGTACACTTTAAGTTTTGACAAATGTATAATGACATATGTACATCATGTAGTATCATGCAGAATATGATCACTGTGCTAAAATTCCTCTATGCCCCACTTATTCATCCCTCACTTCCTCTATAAACCCTAGAAACCATTGATCCTTTATTGTCCCCATAATTTTGCAATTTCTAGAATGTTGTATTTTTGGAATCATACATTATTTAATATTTACATATTAAATATTGTCTTTTTTTTTCACTAAATAATGTACATTTAAGGTTCCTCCAGGTAATTTCATTGCTTGAGAGCTCATACTTTATAGCACTGATTAATATCCATTGTCAGGGTAAAGAATAGTTTACTTACCATTCACCTTACTAAGGGATATCTTGGTTACTTCCAAGTTTTGGCAAATATGAACAAGCTGCTGTAAACATTAGTGTGCAGGTTTTTGTCCGGACATAAATTTTCATCTCATTTGTGTAAATACAAAGGTGCACAAATACTGAGTCCTATGGTAAGAGTATGTTTAGTTTTGTAAGAAACTGCCAAACTGTCTTCAAAAGTGGCTGCACCATTTTGTGTTCCCACTAACAATGAATGAATTTCTGCTGTTCTGTGTCCTCACCAGTATGTGGTGCTGTCAGTGTTTTAATTGATGCCATTCTAAGAGTGTCTATAGAGTCTCATTTTTGTTTAAATTTGCAATTCCTTAATAAGATATGATGTTGAGTATTGCAACTACTTTTGGATGTTGTATCTCCCCATTTCAATTATGAACTTAAGAGTAGCTAAAGTTATTCATCTTTTTGTCATCCATGGAATGAATATAATGCCTTAAAATAATTATTGAATAAACGCTAGGATTCAAGTAAAAACAATGAAAGAAAATGAAAAAGGATTGTATTAGTTGATTGGAAGAATGAATTCTGCCTCCAAGATGTCTGTGAAACAATGTAGAGTTAGTCATTGTTGGAATTGCAGTAATTTTGTATGTTCACAAATTATATGTACATTATTTGTTCACAGATGATGTTCTTTCCATAATGAAATAGAGTTGTGATCCCAAGGTACATAACCTTAATGTACTACTACTGGTATTTTGTTTGCATAGACATGCTGATTAAAGAGGAAATGTTAACTCCTAATCAGTAGTTTCTTAAATTTTGAGTAATAGCAATTTGACTTTCAAAGTTAATTCATTCACCAAGCATTTATTGAGTGTTTACTGTATGAGACACTAACCTAGAACAAATAAGATATTGTGAGCAAAATCAAACAGTTTTTTTACCAATAAAGTTAATGATTACCAAGATATACTCATACATTTATATTTTCCCCTATATCTAATAAAATATGTCAGGATCATATGCCATTTGCTACATTTTGAATTAATGTTACTTTAGTTTAAAAATAAATCAATCTGAAATGATTAGGGTTACAATCTTTTAACCTGATTTCAAAATATTTTATTTCCATTTCTCAACTGTAATATAAATGCATATTTTTAATTTCCATACATTGAGGTATTTAAATCTAGAAAATTCACACTGACATATGGACTTGGAGATGCATTTTTAACCATCATTTTGCTTGTTACTAAGACCACATCAGATTTCCCATTCCAACTACATATTGGATGATTGGTTTTTTTACATTACAATTTAAATAGTAGAAAAAAATTTAAATGTATATATATTATATAAAAGTTTCACTGCATACAGATAGTATCCAAATGAATTTCAACATGTTCTTCTTGGCAGGAATTCAGATTCATAAACAGCAGGCTTCCATTTGGAATTATGGTCTATATAAAGAGGCAAAACAGATTGATTGATATTCATTCACCATAATTTGGAAGAACTGAGAATGCTTATCTCTTGATAAGAATGGCTAGAGGCCATCTGTAACAGATCATATGCAAATAAAAGCTTGGAATACAAATTACAATAGTCTCTTAAAGTGTAATGCAACTGGACAAATGATATAAATTATTTTCTATATCTGCCAAATGCGCTTCTAGAAATAAATGTCAAATAACTTTAAATTCAGTGTAAGTCTATTATGTTTATATAGTCAAGATTTATGTGAATAAACATGCTGTCTTTTATATATGAAGATAAAATTACCCAGTCACCACAAGTAAAATGTATGCTCTGAACTGTTGGTAGGATTTATCAGTTTATAGTGAGTCACAGTTTATTTATCTTCCTTTGGTATATACTCATAAACTGAGTGGAATGAGTCAAGGAAAGAGTACAAAAATAGTGTTAACATATGTATAACCATGTTTTGACAATTTTAAAGTTATTTTGCATTTTATTAGTTGTATATTTATCTCCCACTCCAAAGTAGTATGATTTCATTTATATCAGTATATTTTAGAAACTTTTTTATATTTTAAAGCAACAAAATGGAATATTATACATGGGTCTGGTACAGGATGCAAAACTGTTCCATATGCAATTACAAAACTATGTTAACAGAACTGAAGAAGTCCACTAGGGTCCATTAGTCATAAATATCCTATGTTATTTAAAATTCCCTATATTATAGAGATATTGCTCAAAAGTCAATAAACTAAGAAACTCTAGTTTGAAATCATAGTAGAGGAATAAGAACCCAACTTTAGCTGTGCTTTCTTAAAAATATGGCTATATAATTATGGAGCAGTTTCAGGAGAAACTAGACATATGTGATAAAGCAAGAGAATTCTGTAAACACTTAAGTGTATTTCTACCCAGTTCTAATAACATCATCATTTTACAACATATTGTCAGTTGAAAAATAGTAGTTAAGTTTCTTTTTTCTTCACTCTGACTTATATAAATGTTTGGAAAAGTGAATTATTAACAGTGAAGAAAAATACACAAACACATACACATATGCTCACACATATACACATACATACATCACATTTAATGAAATAACAATTGCTACATGTGTCAACTAAAATGATTTTGCTGTGTTTAACAGACTAGCTGCCTTAAAATTACTTGTACAATTAATATTTTGCACACAAAAATTTCCAAAGGCAGTGCTGCTTCAGATTTGGTTCTGAGTCAAGCAGATATTATCATGACACAGGTAATACTTTCCAGTGGATGCCTCTGCCGTCCCCCATGTTCGCTCTCTCCCTTTCACTAGTGATGGTAAGATGCCTTCGTAAGTTCTTCATGTGTACATACCATCACATCCAGCAGTCTTACACTTGGTTAATTTTTCATTTATAAACAATTTTCTTGAAGCCTCAAAAAAGACTTTCTTTAGCTTCCATTGGCTAGGTTGAGTGTATATTCCAAAGCCCTAGCTGCAAGGGAAGCAGAGAAAGCAAATATATACGCATATTCAACTTTTTCAAGGGGAAGCAGGCTTTGCCATCAGAGAAGGGCCAGAGAGGGACAGGAGCTGGGAGGATTATCCAGATAAGCCTACCGTATCTCTAGATTTGTCTAATTTACCCTACAATACTCAAAATTCATCTAACTTCCTACTTATCCCCTCCTGCTCCCACTCTCTCACACACACAAAAACTCAAACTCACGTGCACATGCACTTTTTTCCTGCAATTATAGGCTTCGGTGAGACGCTGTTTATTATGATGTGCTAAGACATATTTATATTCCTCTACTATGTCTAGATTGTATATAAAAGCTATTAAATCTCGGCTAAATTTTTACCTAAAAGGAATCAGGCTTTGTTGGCACCCACAAAACAGAGCTGTCACAGGTTTGTATCTCTTTGAAATGTATTATATTTAGTGTTAAATGGTGAGGGGAGAGAAGGAGGAGGAGGACAGGGAGGAGGATGAGAGAGGGATGGAGATGAGAACAACGATGAGTATGAAGATGAAGAAAGAATAAAAGGAGCAAAATTTTTATTGGACTTATATACATATTCTTTAAGTTAGCTGGAGAAAATGTAACTGTTGCTATCATTGCTAAATGCCTTTGTTCAAATTCAAATATAAAAATACATTGCACATTTTGTTTTACCTTATTCACTTTCCAAGAACTACTATGTTGGCTCTTTCATCTTTAGTCATTTTTGGATGATAGGGCTTGCAGACCATTTTTGCATGCAATTAATATAGAAACTACTCACTTAAATGCAAATACCTTTTAAAGAGCTAAGATTTAACAGATAGATATTTAACTGACTCCAGCTATATTCAAATTGATGAAAGTTTACAGTGAGAAGGATTTTTCAAATAACTTACCAGAATCTTGTAATTACAGGTTTGTATAAAATCATTTACAAATAATATTAAATATGATACTTTATCAGAAATTATTGAAAGAATGCCCATGAAACACTAAAGCATGTTGCATCATTTTTCTCAAATGTGCATTTTATAGATATTTTCACTGACCTACCTGTGCTCTAATTACTTTCTCAAAATTGAAATTAATAAAAAGAATAACCTAAGGATGAATCACAAAGAGTAGAAATAATAGTCATCAACATAGAAACCTAAGCATCCAAGTAAAAACAGAAGTTGCAAAACCTAATGATTCTATTAATGCAAAATAATGAAAAGGCCAAACTCAGTTTGTATAAATTTTGTGTGTATTGATAGATGATGACCTTTGAAAATCATACCCTCCATGTTTTCTTTTAAGTCTCAGTGTTTGTAACAAAAATATTAATTTTCTCAAAAAAGAATGCTATTTAACTTTAATAAAGCTTTGTACCTGTGTGTGACAAAATCAGCTTTCATGTTACCATTGCATTCAGGTCAATTATGCCAGTTTTACAAGTGTATAGATGCATTTATTTTCCCTTAACATTGGTCAAAATATCTGAGACTTTAATGAATGTCACCTTGTCTCAATTTTTTACTAGTATTGCTTCAGTAGGGTGAAATATCATGACATTGATTGACATCTTGTGTAAAAGTGGATCAATATATTATTTTATTGTACATCACTGCCAGTATATAAGGATTTTAATTTTCTACACTTCAATCTAAACTCTACTTGGCTTTCCCACTGAAAAAAATAATTGATAACTATGGAAGATCATACAGGGAATAGACATAGTCATGAAAACTCATAAAAGGTAATAAATTCTCTCTTCTGACTAGAAAAATTAAATAAAGATCATTATGTACCAGGTGCATGCACCATTTCTTCTTATATTTGGAAAAAATTAATTATTAAATAACAGATTCTGTTCAGGAATGTCTTAGCTGAAAACACTTGTTTCCCTCATATTCCTTCAGAATACAGAAAACTTCCTATTGTATCTAGTTGGTGAAATCCTAAAGCTAAGAGGAGATGGCTGCTTGAATGTGTGCACATACTTATGCTCACAGATATACTAAGGACCATCAAATAGATTACAAAGTCTCCATCATTTTGTTTTAATCAAAGTACGACAACGTCACATCTGATGGAAACTGCTGATTCTAGCTATTTGGGACTGGAAGCCACACACATTCACAACTTAAACCAGGCAGGGTGAAAATCACAAAGTCGTTTTAGAATACAACAAAATTCTAGAAATAAAGTACAAGTAACCGGCCTGTCCTAGAGGTGAAGTTGCCATCACTAAACTATTGACAGTAGAACATGAATGCTGATTAGATATTCACAGCAGGCATTTGAGGGTCCTCAGCAAACATTTCTGCAAATCGTATGAATTTGCAGTAAATTTCCATACAATGAAAAGATTATCTGGCCTTTACAGACTCCATCAGGAGGAAACTTTCTCTGTGCAATCCTTTAACTTACATTCCATCAACTTCTACCTTTCTCCATATAGAGAAGCTATACTTAAAGGTGCAAGAAATAATATTTGAACAGTGAGTACTGTTTCTAAATCCAATGATTGTAAATTAATCATATATGGTACAAAAATACAATTTCATAATTCTTTAGATGCTTCTGATAACACTTTAAGAAGATTTTGTTCAATTGATAGGCAGATATTTCAGAGCTTTTGGAGATGAACTTCTGCAGCCTTTGCCGTCTCTCAAATGTCCATAGAGAGTAGATATAGCTTAAGGTTTTAAGTTATAATTTTTTTTTTTAGAAATGGAGATTGTATTTGTGCAGATCCGTTGTTCTAATTTATACATACTTAATAGTAGGTGGAGAAAACAATATAAAAGAGTTCTAATACATATAAAATTATTATACAATATATAACAGTAAAACTAAGCAAGTTTCAATGATTATCAATATATTATTCCATTTCATTGTGCCTTTACAATTAAGAAAAGAAAAAGAAACATGAAATATTTTTCTGGTCTGTTCATCCCTTTAAATAAAGAATAGGTCGAAAAAAATGTCATTTCAGTGTTGAATAGAACCACAGTTCAATGCCTTTATTTTATATAGTTCAACAAGGTGAAGTAAACACTTTATTACACATGTGTATGGACTGAAAATACTATAAAAGAACAAAGCTATATGTTTTTACTCAACATTTATTATATGTTTATTTTGTGCTACAGGCTGTACAATAGTGGGAGTAAACTTAAATTCTGTCTGTTCTATTCCATGGAATAAAAACTTTAATTAATCACACTTATCACAGTGAGATAAGTGCAAAGAAATAACGCTAATGAGATAGAAACCAATCTAATGCTATAGAGACAGAAACCTATCTTAGGTCAGAAAAAGGCATTACTGGAGATAAAATATGAAGAATGTATAGTAGGTGAATGTATAATAACTTAGGTGAAAGGGGTTATGGGAGGATGGTTTGAATGCCTAGCAGAGGAAACAACATATGCAAAAGCCCTTAGTTGGGAGACAGTATCATCAAATGAAGGACATAAATAAAGATAAATCAATAGAAATCACCTAAACTAAAGGGAGAGGAAAGAAACTGGAATGACGAATGAACACAGCTTCAATGATTTATGGAAAAATATTGAAAGTTCCATTGTATTAGTAATTGAAGTTCCAGAAGGAAGAGAGTTAGAGAATGGGGGAGAGAAAATATTTGAAGAAAATAATGGGCAAAATTTTCTCTAATTTGATGAATTATATAAATTTACATAACAATTTACAAACACAAAGAATCTTAAGGGATGCTGGGATAGCTCAGCTGACTGAGCACTTGCCTTGCAACCACAAGATCTGGGAATTGAATTCTAGCCCTGGCCAGTGCAAACCCATATGCTGAACTGTTGTACCACTGGCAACCCCTGGGATGGCGGTGAATGTTCTTGCTTCCTGTATGGGAGGCCCTCAGTTTAGTTCCCACCACACACAGCCCCATATCCACCTTTGTGGAATGAAACCATGTCACAACAAATGATGTACAACTATGGAGCCTGCTATGGGTCCTTCTCCTCTCTCTCTCTCTCTCTCTCTCTCTCTCTCTCTCTCTCTCTCTCTCATTCTGTCTCTCATCTTCTCTCAAAAGCAATAAATCTTTTTTTAAAAAAATCTTATTAAATCCCAAAGAGAATAAATACATAGAAAAACCTCACCCTAGTCATGTAGTAGTGAAACTACTTAATATCTGATAATGTGACAGAGGTATATAAATGTCTAATTACTGTTGTTTTCTGTACCTGAAACAACTATAATATTGTATGTCAATGGTAATTGAAAAATAATATTTTTGAATTAAAAAATATAAAGAACATATTAGCTTAGCTAGAATTAGATTTTTTAATCTAACATTCTAATTTTTCCTTCATAATCACAAAGTCTAGTCCCTTTCATTCATTGCATTTAATAATATATTTGGGTTTAATTATATTAGATCATTTTGTGCTACTCTTTCTATTTTATGTTTCTTTTTTCCTCACTTTATAATATTTTTGCAAAGTACTAAATTGAGTTTTTCATTTTTCTCTTGTTTCTCTAACAAATTAAAAATTATGTTATTTTTATTCTTAAAGTAATAAAATTTATAATTTTAAAATAAATATTTAATAAAGTCCAAACCCAACAGTTCTCAGCCTTCCTTTTAATCAATACAAACTTAAATTGCTTTAAACCTCATCAGTCATCTTCCATTTAAAATGTTTTACCCAGAACTTTGCTACCATTTTCCTTATTTATCAGTATTACCTATTAACATCAAAATTTTATAGTAATATTTAATATACCCTCACATTTTCTTTTTTAATTTATATGTTCACCATTTCTTCTGAAAATCTGATCATTCCTTTTGAAATCTCGGTAGAAATTTCTTTGGTGAGGTTCTATTCATGATAAAGTCTCTGAATTTTCATATGAAAATGTCTCATTAAACCTTTTTTTTTAAGATTTATATTTATTGTTTTTGACAGAGAGACAGAAAGACAAAGAAAGAGGAAGGGCTCAGAGCAGTCTTCGTAGTTGCACCTCATTAGCTTTCTACATAGTTTCATTCCACAGGTGGAATGGTGCTGCACAGTGAAGGAACTGGCCAGGGGCCTCCCACATAGGAGGCTTGCTCCAGTGAGAACCGAACTCAGGGCACAGCCCAGTTCAGCCTATGGGTCTACATGGGCCAGGGCCAGGGCCAGGGCCAGGATTTGATCCTTGCACCCCGGGTCACTTAACCTGCTGAGCCATCCCAGCATCCCTTCATTAAACACTCTTATTCACATTCTATGCTCTAGCTATGGACATTTAATTAAATATATTTTTTATCTTATTCTATTCTACGTGTCCTAACTTCTCTTTCCTATTTTCTATCACTTTGTCCATCTATAAAAGCTAAAGAAACCACCCAAGTATATCTTTCAGTTCACAAATTACTAAATTGTGTCTACTGTAACATTGTTTAATTTCTCCACTGACACTAGAATGCCACATGAAGACTGGAGTTATACTGCCACAGCCAACAAACACCAAAGATTGTCACAAACCAGCAGAAGCTACAAGAGAGGCACAAAATAGATTCTCCCTCCCAGCCCTAAAGAAACCAACCTCCTAACACCTTTATTTTGGATTTCTAACCTCCAGAATTTTGAGACAATAAATTTCTGTTTTTCTATGTCACCCAGTTTTTGGTACTTTGGTATGGCAGTCCTAGAAAACTAAGACAGATTTTCATGATTTTGGAGGGGGTCATTTTTAGAAGTGTGTGGGTTTTTTAAATCTTATCCTTTTTTTGATAAATATCCTATTTCTTCTATTTTGATTCTATATGTTGAAACAGATTTAGTTACCATATGTGCTGTATATAATAATTCAAATATCTTAAGTTCTTGGATATCTAATTCTCTTTTCTTTCTTTTTTGCAATTTCTGCTGACTCTTAGCTATGGATACAATTTTGAATTGCTAATTCAGTTGGGCTTTCTCTGCTGAAATCCTAACAGGCCTGTGTTGAATGGGTGTCATTCGAAAGAGAATTTGCATCAGCTTCTAGCAGCTTCACACTCAAGAGCTACCAACCCTGATTCACTTGTTAATTTCTTCGCTTGATATCTACCAAACTACACTGCTGTTGTATATTTCAACCCCAAATCAACATACATGGAAGTCAATGGTTATAAATTCTTGAGAAGTTTTATTTCCTTTCCAGAGGCAAGCCTGACACAGAGAAATGTCCTTATAATATCCTAGTCCACTCTTCTCTGAGAACGAAGATGTTTAATGGTTTCAGCTTCATGAGAGGCTCTCACCTCCAACTTCCTCCTTTATTTGGTCCCAAGGCTTATATCTCCTGGCCCACAAGCAGATGTTAAAATGCTAATATCTGTCTTCATTAATATTTTAAATATATAAAATCTGATTAAAATGGGAGGGCAGCTTCAGGTGAAAAGAGAAGCAAGACTGATCAAAAAGGATTTAAAAGATAACATAATCAGGTTTACCTGTATACAAACAAAAAATTGAGTTCCTTAAGGGAAAAAAATATCTGCACTTATTTATTTCTGTGTATGTAGCATTAAATGTAGTTTTTAGTACATTCTCTACTCATCCAAACCATAAAAACTATACAAAATTTTATAGGTAAAAGCAGAAAATGAATTCTCAAAATTCTGTAAACTTATAGTTCCAGGTAACATGACTCAAGTATAAAAATCAGAGGCATAGGCTTATGACAGAGTTGAAGAACAAAAGACTTAATTATTCTAGAAGAAAGTTCTTTATTGCAGCATGTCAAAAATATCAGTGACATCAGTTAACTCTAGAAGGTGAAAAGAAATCTTTCTATAATCCAAAGCACAAACTTATTTAATTGTGCATTTAAAAAATATTGGGGAAGCCGGGATGGCTCAGTGGGTTAGGCGCTCACTTTGCAGTGCCGGGGACCGAGGATCGAATCCCGGCCCCGGCCCGTGTGGAACCATATGCTGAACTGGGAGCTCCCCTAGTTCAGTTCTCTCGCTGTCTCTGTATCTCTCTCTCTCTCTTTCCTCTGTCAAAATAAATAAGTAAGTAAAATATATATTTTTAAAAAAATAAAATAAAATAAAATAAAAAATATTGTTTCAGGGGGATGCTAGAATAGCTCAGCAGGTTGAGTGCTTGCTTTGCAACCACGAGATCAGGGTATCAAATCCTGGCCCTGGCCTGTGCAAACCCATATGCTGAATTGCGGTGCAACTAGTAACCACCATGAATTGGTGGTGAAGGTTTTTGCTTCCCATGTGGGAGGTCTCTCATTTGATTCCCACCTCACACGGCTCCAGATCCACGTGTGTACAGTGAAACCATGTCATAACTAATGATGTACAGCTATGGAGACTGCTCTTGGCTCTCCCCCACCACTCACCTTCTCTCAAACAATAAAATAAATCTTTTTTTTAAATATTGTTTCACACCAAACTGGTATGATTTGCAGAAAGGGAAGATTACTGTGCATACACAATTGTGCATGGTAGATGGTGTTAATTGGCTTTTTCCAGCCTGTTCACGTAACTGGATAACAAAAGTAAAAGCAGAAGCAACCTAAATTAGGGAAAATAATGGTATATATTTGCCATTTCTGTTATAATTTCTACATTCCTCTTCTTTGGCTTTCATTTTAGTAATTATTATGTTATTAGTTGGTTCCTGGAACCATCTACAGTGCCATCATAGCAGAAAGTAAAATTGGAATTGACAGAGAAATTAACATGCTCCTTCTCCTTAGAGTAGAAAAAAACACAACTGTGAGGAAGAGCCCTTTAGACACTTCATTTTGAGTCATGGCTTTCACCATTTTAATAAATTGGGCCACACAGCCATTTGATTGGACAGTATCTCAGTGGCTATTCTTCTATAATCAATAGATCCTTGGCCACAAACTAAGAAAAATATATATCCACAAAGACACGAGGTAGTCCCAGTTATAGTGCCAGTTCATGATACAGTTCTCACTATCTGAAGAGAAATAATTAAAATAAAGTTAAAAAGAAGTGAGTTTTCCATTAAGCGCTCAATTTAAAGTGTTATTCTTGTTTTTCAGATTAAATCCTTTCTACTTTTTGTTCTTGTTCTTTTTAGGTTAAAATTTCTGTTATTTTGTAAAATGTTGGTAGAATAGATGACAAGATTTTTTTAATGTTCTTATATCCTTATGTATCAAAACAAAATTTTGGAAAATTGGTTTGGTATCACATTTAATTCTTTTTTAACATTTACTAGTCTATAAAAAAGTCCCAAGAACTTGTCTAAGAAAGTAACACACTGATGTATTTAATTTTACACACAATGGCTCTTAATCCATTCAGGTCATACTCGTAAGCCATGATACTGAAGTACCAAAAGTCAGCTGCCAATAGAAGAGAGATGATCAGCTGAGAGGAATAAAAAAATATATTGTTGGAATGAGTGAACAGGCTAATTCAGTGAAAATATTCAACGTAAGAGTTCTGTGTGGCAAGAAGAGTTCCAGAATAAAAGAGGATTCCCCACCCCCCAAAATGGCCCTAAACAATAGAACAGTTTTTTACGAAACAGAGGAAATTTCAAAACTGAAGCTTAGCTTGTGATAAAAAACAAAGGCTCATTTTGGCCTGATTTGAACAAATCAGCAGTATATTTCTCTTCTAAGCTTCAACCTATCTATAGAATTGATGCTTTGTAATGTAAGGGTGACACTGTATTTTCTATTGTCAGGATTTAACACTCTAAGTTTAGTTTAATTCAACAACAAAATTTAGCTTAAAACTTTTAAAAACTTTTTTCTTTGCTTTGCTTCCCTCCCCTCCTTCTGGCCTTAATGGCCCTGTCTGTCTCAAGGCTACATGCATACCAGCTAGTCTAGTTAATCAGTAGATCACTAACTTGCAAGAAACTGAGTCAAACCAGTCATCTAGATGTCAGCAACTGCAGCCGCAATTCTGGACTGAGATTCTCCATCCTATGACATATGAATCACTCCTAAGATTGGGTTCAAGATAACCTGGACACCAGGAGACGTTCTCCCAGATGAGTCTCATGACTAACTCCCCCTTTACTTCATTCTGCTTCTTCCTATATTCCTATAAAACCTTCTGGCTCTTTTAAGCATGGGGAGATGGCCTTTGGGGACAGGAGTCCACCATCTTCCCAAAATGCTGGCATTTTTAATTAACCTGTTTTTCTTTCCACCAAACTTGTCTTGATTATTGGATGAGTAGTGAGCAGCCAGACCTTAATCCAGTAACAATATGATAGATGTAAGAAAGACAGAAAAAGACAGACACACAGAGATAAGAGAGAGGAAAATGATATCCTATTGGCTTTTTACATTATCACTTCCAAACACAGTATTTTTACTTTTTAATTACTCCTACAACACATACTATGTACTGGACGTTTTTCTAAGAGTTTCACAAGTATTAATTCATTTAATCTTCATAAAAACCCCATGAGGTAAGCACAATCTTCTGTTTATACATGGGCAAAGTGAGACACAGACACATTAACTTGCCAAAGTCAATACACAGAAGAGCTGGAAATCAAACCCAGGTAATCATCGACCTTTACAGTACATGTTCTTAACTGCTACCCTTGCTGCCATCACGAATTAAGGGTAGAACTTGTATATGCCAGGAATCAGAAAAGCAAAATGATCACTTCTAAGAATTGTGTGGCGTAAATTATATAAAATATATTAAAAATTCTAATTATTTGATACACTTCCTTAGTATCCTTTCTATATTAGACATAAAAGAATTGTTACTTTCACAGTTCTACTTCTTAGCCCACCCAAGTGACTGCTGAACCACATCCATTAATTTTTTTAGTTCAAAACTTTCATCTGGGGTTCTCAGTTCAATAACATCCTCTTGGAGTTTTTCAAAATTTTTCCAAGGCCAGAATTACATTTTCCAAATATTTGTAAATTTTCTATTTAAGTCTGTTCTTTAAATATATCTTATCATAAATGCAGACCTTATATTCAGTGCTATGAGAATACCACATTCTCAACTGCTGCTGCTCTAGTCAAGAAATAAAGTGCCTATCCTCTCATCTAGATCTATGCTTATTCCTGGAATGCCAGGATAGCTCAGCAGTTGAGCATTTGCCTTGTAATTACAAGGTCCAGGGTTCGATTCCCAGCCCCAGCCTATGTGAACTCATATGCTGAACTGCGGCACAACTGGTAATCACCAGGATGGCACAGTGGCAGAGGTTCTTGCCTCCTATGTAGGAGGCCTCTGGTTGGGTTCCCACCCCACACAGCCCCGCATCCACGTGTATGGAATAAAAACATGTCACAACTAAAAATGTACAACTATGACGACTGTTCTGGGCCCTCCCCTTCTCTCAAAACAATAAAGCAAAACTTAAAAAAAATTAAATCTTTCCTTTCATCGCCTATAAACATTAGCATGAAAAGTATCTGTTTCCAGTTTCCATTTTATGAAGTTTCTAGTTGGGTGATTATATGTGTCAATGTTTCTACCCTTGACTATATAAGAGAGCACTATTAGGAAACAAAGAAAGTGATATACAGCCTTCCAGATAATAGATCCAGATTCTGGGTGATAAACTCAGAAAGTACTCATGACTTTTCCAAAATGAACATTGTCTGAGAAAATCTTACAGCATTATTTATCTCTATGGTTGTGTTTGTGTCGATAACAGTTGTCTGCAAACACTGATTAATTGCTCAAGGAGGAAATATTACTTTTTTATGTTGTTATTGGTATAAGTCATTGTTATCATTCATTTAAAAATGGATAGGATAGGAAACTGTATCATGTTTACATAACTGGTAGGAAAATGAAGTGGTACAGAAATTCTAGAAAAAAATTAGGCTGTTACCAACCAAACGTGTGACTACCCTGCAACACCTCATTTGCACAGTTGGGCATTTATTCCAGAGAAATAAAAACTTAGGTTCACAGAAAAAAACCTGTACATGAATATTTATAGTAGCTTTATGTGTAACAGCCCCAAACTAAAATCAGATTAGATATCTTTAAATAGACTAATCACTTAGCAAACAGTGAGTGGTACAGCCACACCGTGGAGTACTACTTAGCAATGAAAAAGATGCAAATGATTGATGCACACAACAAGTATGTCTCCTGGAAATCATAACTGAGTGAAATAAAACCAATCCCAAAAGATTATCAACTATATTATCTCATTTGAAAGTTACAAGTTTCAGAAATGTAGTCTAGATCAACGATTGCTGGAGGTCAGGGGGGATAAAGGGGGGAAGAGAGAGGTGGATGTGGTTATAAATGTGTAGAATGAGGAATCTTGTGTTGCTGGAACTGTTCAGAATCTTGAGTATGGTAGTAGATACACAAACCCATGCACAAAGTGAAACTATGTAGAATAGACACATGCACACACAAGTCAGCACAGGTAAAATTAGGAAACTTTAAATAAGATCGGTGGATTGTATCAGTATAATTATTCTGGCTGTCATATTACACTATAATTTTGCAAAATGTTAACCTTTGGTGGGAAGTGGGTACAATCTCTCTGTAATATCTCTCAAACTGCTATGAAGCTACAAGTAGCTCAACAAAACTTTCCATTTAAAAAGTGGGGCTAGAGCTGGAGTTCGCTCTCTCTCTCTCTCTCTCTCTCTCTCTCTCTCACACACACACACACACACACACACACACACACACACATACACACACACACAGAACTTCCTGCCTGGAACTCAGCATGTTGACCAGCACTAGAGCTGCTCCCGCAGCAAGTGAGGAGGAAAGCTATATATTAAAGATGGCACATAGGGATACAGAAGTAACCTTGGTCCTTTGTGACCTGGAACTCTCTCGCATCATCCCTAGACTTCTACATGTGGCATATTTTAAATGTGAGAAAAATAATTTCCACTTATTTAGAAAATGAACAGAATGTGCCAAGTGCTATTAAGGCAGCATAGACAGGAGATACCTCTCTTTATTACACCCAACCTCATTGATGCCACCTTGTATAGTTCTAAGTCATTAAAAATATTGTCCCTGGGGAAAGCCGGGACGGCTCAGCGGGTTGAGCGCTCGCTTTGAGGCCATGAGGACCAAGGATCGAATCCCGGCTCCGGCCCAGGCAGGACCCACGTGCTGAACTGGGGAGTTCCCACAGTTCGGTTCTCTAACTGTCTCTGTCTCTGTCTCTCTCTCTATCTGTCAAAAAGTAAAATAGAAATAACTATGCACTGAA
>PVKE010035689.1:0-16763 GCA_004027555.1 Craseonycteris thonglongyai
ATAATTTAAAATTAATCTTTATTAAGAAAATATCCTCAAGTACTATCTAGCTAGGCAGCCTATAGTATAATGCCACCAAAATTGAACTTTGCTTCTCTTTTCCTTTATTGGAATTGAAATACTTTATACTTTGCTTTCTCTCTCAGTTCTATAAGATTTTGTAAAGGTGTATGATTCCATTAGATACAGGCCTAAATTCCTATCCTTGGTAGACAATATGCTATACAGTTTCTCCAACTGAGATAAAGAAGGAGAAGAAGGAGAGGGAGGGGGAGGGGGAGGGGAGGGGAAGAGGGAGAGGAAGGCAGAGGAGGCAGAGAAGAAGAAGGAGGAGGAGGAGAAGGAGGAGGAGGAGGAGGAGGAGGAGGAGGAGGAAGAAGAAGAAGAAGAAGAAGAAGAAGAAGAAGAAGAAGAAGAAGAAGAAGAAGAAGAAGGTCTATTACAAGTGAATAGGAGTAGCTATAAGTCAGCTTCAAGCAAGAAGGACTTAAAATGGGTAGGCTGGAAGTTTCTAGAAGGACTCACTCATTAAGGCTCTAGTAACAGAAGGGAAGCTCTGGAACAGCATTTGCCTCTTGAGAAACTTTTTCAGCTATCTGAAATTGATCCTACTTAAGCATATATTCACCTATGTTTTAAGAAGAGATGAAAACATTATACAGTCAGGTCCTCTAAGGGAATAAATTCAGCCACAATCATCCATGGACTGCATCCAAATGGTGGGCCATATCTTCTGCTGAAAAACCCACTCCCTTCTCAACCCTCAGGATTTTTATTTATAGCTGCACAATATCTCCAAATATATCTAGCCTACTGGATTTTAAATATTTCCTTTCTACATCTCTCTTCCTTACCAGGTGACAACCTCCCAGAGGGCAGGCACTGTGTAAGATTCATCTGCACATTTGTACCACCCACCAAATAGTTGAGATTTCTTGACTAAATGGCCTGGTTTCCTTTGTGGGTCCAGTTGTGGTGGATCCCAGTAAGGGTGTCTGGATTTATCATGAGTGACTCTACTCTTTCAATGTATCAGAATGCTTGTGTTTGTGACTTAGCCCAGGCAAGAATTCTGGTCACAGAGATCTGACATTTGATTTATTGTTCATTCTAGTCAGAGGCTTTATCATACACAAAGAGAAATATCTAGGTGGTTGTGTGTCTTTCGTTTATCTTAGCATCTCATGTTCAACTGCTTGTGCCCTCTATTTTGTAGGTTTGGCATACAAATACCATTTTCCCTTGCCTAAGAAATACAAGAAATTCCTGTCCTTGGTCTGTTGCTTCTTGTCATGTCCAATATGGCCTCTTCCATCTAACCCTGTTGTGCAGTTTGGACATTTTTCCCTTTCTCTGACAAAGGCCTATTTTAAGTCTGTTGATCAGCTCAGAATTGTCAGCTAAATACATTCTTCTGTAAAGAGTACCTGGATCCTAACCAGGACCCTTTGTACTGGTGTCATAGGAGATAGGCCAGGAAACTAACATCTTGTCTTCAACACTATCCTTAGCTGTTATGCCCCAAATTCTCTTTTATTTTCCCAACATGTGACCTTCACTGGAAGAAGAGATGAAAACATTGCCTATGTCCAGAGATTCCCTCTACAATCTGCCATCCAGAACCTGAAAGTCTTTGGGGACCCATCACTCCATTCATTCTGAGCGGAGCCAGAAGACAATGCCAGTGAATCATGGGGTTCAAGGGTCTTATCTGGCATATTGCCACAGTGCTTTCCACTGTGTGGTCCCTATGCAGGTGCCTCTGAAGGGTACAGTCCAAACTCTACCCATTTCCTCTGAGAGTACTGATAGAGGTCTTCTACATGATAGTTCCTGCAAACCTCTACTACTGTTCTTATGGCATAGGATGTTGTTTTGTTTGTTTGTTTTTTTAACAGAATATTTTACAGCATGCTCCATCACAAGAGTCTGTCTGTGGAGTTCCCTGTGCTTCTCATTCATGTAACTTTGACATCTATTTCCATTCACAACATTAACACATTTTTCTATCAGGTTGCTTTCTTCCTGAATTATTTTTCTACTCCCTATTATGGTCATTGTCTGATAAACTAGAATATAGCATGGTGATCCTCAAACTCTTTTCTTCGTTTTTAGCAGTCACTGAAGCTTAAATACAGAGCAAACAGAACTCTTAATCAATAATCTCAGGAAAAAGAGAAACTCAAAATAGATTCTGAAGGTCAGAAAGGTCTAATTAATGTGAATTCCTTCCCAGCCTCAGGAACAAAGAGCGTCTCTGGGTTGCAGAGAACAATTGTTGCCAAGCCTTGCTAATTGAAACAAGTTAATCTCATTCATTTTTCTCTTAAAAATAATCTGCACATTTGAGAATCTTTGTCTAGCTTCTCAATAGCTGGTAGTGAAATATTAGAAGACCAATAGTAAGCTTGAGATGTCATAGAAAGAACAACAGGCAAGGAATCTAGAGGACTGGGTTCTAATCCACATGCCCCCATTGTGTGGTTCTGGCTATTCTTTTGAATTCTCAATCTCATTTCCCAAACTATTAAACTGAGGCAGAAAATAGTTCCTGCTTTTCACTGGTTATCTGAGAGTCAGGTATACATACATGCACACATATATGTATGTATACATGTTTAAATACACACACTTTACAAACTGTATAGTGTTGCACAAATACTACATTTTAGGTAATTGTCATGGCATTTTAAAGCTCACTTGGCATTTTAGAGCCTGTGTAAAAAGCTAGAATGAACAATCCTGGACTCAGTGATTTTTCTAACAGAGCTAGCTATAGGAGCTTGAGCAGGTCATTCATCCTGTTTGAGGAATTCCCCCTTGTGGGAAATAGAGATGATCATAATAATCCCTGGCTTTCCTCCAGGAAGTTCTGTTCTCTGCCCAAGGCTCTGCCTCTTCCCTAGTGAAGATAATGGGAAGAGTGACTCTTCAGGAAGCACAGCATCCCTACTCACTTTCAGCTCTCAGCTTACCCTAACAGTCCATCTGGACAACACATCAGAAGACAAAACAGCAACATCAATATCGAGGCAAGACATAGCACATACAGTAGTTGATTGAAGTGGAGCTAAGAGGAATTGACATGTTATTATACTAGCATATCACATTTTATACTCCAGATTTTTATAATGGAATATAAAATTACTTGAAGTAGAACCTCATTTCTCTCAGCTTATAGTTCTGTACAGCTACACCATCATTTATTAATTCACTGATGTCCTACCTACAATTGTTTTATTATATAGTTTAGCTTGGACCACAGATTCAACCATGATTCACATCATGAAAGCTTGAGAGTCCAGGGGGAAAGTACACTGATGGGTATATACTCAGGTCTGTGACATGGGGACACAAAGAAGATATGTGTACACATACACACGAGTGCACGTGCACATACATCCCAAATGGTATGAGGGCTGAGAACAAATACACATTGCTATTTCAT
This sequence comes from Craseonycteris thonglongyai, assembly GCA_004027555.1. Classification (NCBI taxonomy): domain Eukaryota; kingdom Metazoa; phylum Chordata; class Mammalia; order Chiroptera; family Craseonycteridae; genus Craseonycteris; species Craseonycteris thonglongyai. Next base: position 3,449 of record PVKE010035689.1, read on the forward strand.
TTTTTAGGCTGTTACTTTTCAAAAGATCAGACCAAAGAAACACGCACGAAGAGAAGGAAGTACAATAAAAATCATATTGCTATTGTTTGAAGTCATCCATGATGAAGGTGATTTTAATTTAAATGTTGGGATAGTTACTTTGGGGGTCATAGCACACATGCAAAGTAGGACACTGAGCAATGACCTCTCACCATGTAAAAATCTGTGAGCTCAGGTACTTAGAGAAAGACTGTTTTGTTAGTTTTTCGCCTGAAAAAAATTAGCCAGTCAACTCAAGGACACACCGACTGAATGATAGTGACAAAAATGAGCAGATATCTTCTTTATGTACTTCTCCCAGGGGACATCATGGAGAGTTTTGTTTTTCTGGGCCCCTATCGAGAAAAGGAAACCCAAACGATTCTTTTCCGATGGTCTCTGACATGGAAGTAGAATTCATTTCCGGTTTTGTGCCTGGCCCTTGCACCAACAGAGTGATTTTAAGGGAAACAATTCTGAACTAGCATCCTCACCACCTTTCTCAATGACCCTCTTCACCAGTGATGCTATGATCTTCTTTTAGAAAAGCCCATTAGAAAGGGGCCTTGCTTTATGAAATTGCTTTATAAAATTGAAAACGTAGAAGTAAATATCGGCAGAGTGAATCTTTTCTGAAATGCACTTGAAGACCCATCACAGCGGAGCCTTCACTGTTACCACAGGGCCGCCCTGTGAGCCAGGCCATGCGGGTGGGTACTACCCCATTCCAGACACATCTTCACAAAACCGACAGATGGAGCGGGGTAGGGTCCAGCCCACCCTGAGAGCTCCAGACAACCCTGAAGTTGCTTTAATGACATGTTTCCTCATTTATCAAATAGGGAGAGTCAATGTTTCCTCACCGATTGAAAGATATCTTTGTGTTAATTAAGAACAACAAAACTGGACGAAGACCCAGGTTTTGGTTTGCACTGAGTGAGTAGCTTCGGCACACTGTCCCCACAGCTCAGACGTTTCAGACTAAAAAGTAACGACAAACTCCCTGGCACGGGAAGCTGGCAAATAGCTTCGGATAGCATACGAAGCTGCGAATCTCCTACATCAAAGGGATCCCCCGTTCCTCTTTTTTTTTTTTATAATTTTTAATAAAGTTTTATTTATTTATTTTTGACACAGAGAGAGAGAGATGCAGAGACAGAGACAGAGAGAGAGCTGAACTGGGGGAACTCACGGGCGGGGCCGGGACTTGATCCTTGGTCCGCGGGGCTGCAAAGTGAGCGCCTAACACACTGAGCCATCCCGGCTTCCCCTCCGTTCCTCTTTTTAATCTGAAGGGTCATATAATTGGATTGTTTGTCAAAGATTTATTTTATTTAAATAAATAAATAAATTTATTTATTTAAATTAAGTGGAGATAAATTGAGTGGAGATAGGGAGAGAGAGAGAGAGAGAAAGGGGGAGGGCCCAGAGCAGTCTCCATAGTTGTACATCATTAGTTGTGATATAGTTTCATTCCACACTGGCGAATATGGGGCCGTGTGGGGCCAGAACTGAACTGGGGGCCTCCTGCAAGGTGAGAGCCTCTGCCACTGAGCCATCCCAGAGGCCCGCTGTTCAGCTTGTGGGTTTGCACAGGCCGGGACCGGGAATCAAACCGTGGACCCTGTGACATCAAGGCAAGTGCTCAACCACTGAGCTATCCTGGCACCCACTGTCATTGGATTCTTAAAGTTAGAATACACATCTGTAGATTTGAGGATAATGATTTGTCTTATCAGACGAGTGTTCACATGACCAAAGCTTCACCATGGCACTTATTTAGTAGTGACTTTTCCACCTAAGTCTTACATCTCTTTAAATTGCCTGACTTTGGGGGAAGCCGGGATGGCTCAGTGGGTTAAGCGCTCACTTTGCAGTGCCGGGGACCGGGGGACCGGGGATCGAATCCCGGCCCCGGCCCGTGCGGAACCATATGCTGAACTGGGAGCTCCCCCAGTTCAGTTCTCTCTCTGTCTCTCTCTCTCTCTGTCTCTCTCTCTCTCTCTGTCAAAAATAAAAATAAATAAATAAATAAATTGCCTGACTTTGCAGAGTCACCACTGCAGTGAACTCTTGCTATATCCTTATTCCAGAGGGACATACTAGGGATTATGTAATGATGTAGCTTTGGACTCTTTGGCAATTAATTGTTTCTGAACAGGACCAAGATTGGAGTCCACTGAAACAGGTCCAACTCTGAAAAGAGACTAGTAGATTTTGTAAAAAGAGATTCCCAGCTAGAATCAGAGATTAAAAGACGTCTGACTCAGTGGCCTTATGTGGTTTATGCACTTTTATTTGGTCAGTCCTCAGACCTAAATGTAGTAATGAACTATTAATATTTAAAAGCTACTTCTAGAAACCTCCTGAAAATTCTCTCTCTCTCTCTCTCTCTCTATATATATATATATATACACACACACACATATATGTATAAATATGTATGTGTGTGTGTGTGTATACACACACATATACAGGCTATTGCTATTTATTACAAGACATAGGGAACAAAATAATAAATAGCATTATGGATGGTGAATTGAGTATTACAGTCTGATGTTCTCTATCGACACTGTCAAAATATTCCGTTGCCAAGTGAAACCTCCTTCATGCCCTTTATCTGTCTGAAATTTCCTGACAGTTCCCTCCACAGACTCCTCAAATTCTTTGGTGTCATGTAGATTTAACCTTTATAGAACAGAGCTGGGTTCATTTGAACCTCTCCTCTGTCTGTCTCAGATGTCACACTGAATTTGAGATAGGCGTCTTTCTGCTTTTTTGAGAATGTAGTCTTTTAAGTGGCTCACAGAGGAAGAAAAAAATTAAGTTAGAAGTCTGACAAACAGCCCCATCGGCCAGCCTCACCCGATTCAATCCAAGGTTGGACAAGTTGCTATACAGAAAAGCAGTCTTTTGGATGCAAAGTTGCTTGCCAGCATAAGCGTTGACTCTGGGGGAGGGCAGAACCCCAGCTGCCTGAACCCTCTCTCAGGCTGCATCTCCAAGAGCAAAAAGGACTCTTCAGTTTCAGCAAAGTGCACGTTCCTCTTCTAAACAAAACGCCGCTAGGCTGGCCTATCGACATACCCCCAACCCAGAAAGCCGGTGCTGCTTTCCGCACGGCTAACCTCTCTGCCCAGAGAAAAGTCAAAACAGAGACAAATGCAAATAAATTAGCATTCATCACTGATGATCTTGTATAAATATTTATAAGGGAAAGATGCGCGATTTGAGTGATACCATGATCTGGCCCCACATAAACAGTTAAAAACAGCCACACTTGTGAGATTGCACTTTGCATTTTTTTTTTCCATTTCACATCACCATAATCACCTCATAAATATTTAAATGGACCCATTTGCTGTAACTATAAAAGAACCGTGTAAACTTGTTGTCATCTAGACACATTAGCCGTGGTGGAGTCAATGAATTTCAACAGTCACTTAATATTGCAGCCACTAGCTACCTTAAAACTGCCAGCGACGGCCTGCCAGGAAGCTACTGTAACAGCCCCGCTCAGCAACTCCTGAGCAAGACACGAGCTTCATTATGAAGGCGAGCGTTGCCGCTCTAATTAGGCCTGGGAGAAGTTTAACAACCATCCTACAGTCTTGCTGCTGACAAATATAAAAATAAAGCCTTGTTCGAATTAGCAATGTGAAGTGAGAAGGTCTAGAAGCACCAACTGTCTGACCGGCCCTGGAACAGCTCTAATCTATAGTGAGGTTATTTTGGTTCATAAACTGCTAGTATGTTACCTGCAGGAGGTCTCCCCTGTAAAATGAATTATAGTAAGCTATATGTGATAATTAACCATGCATTAGCAAATATCTTGAAACAGGGAGGCTCTGTTTTCTCTGTATTTTGACTAATAAAAGCATGAATTTGTTCAACAAATGATCATTTAGGTTGTGGAATTCTAACCGTATTGGAAGGACACAGTGAGTAATACAACATTGTGCTGGTCTAAGGGTTTCCTTACCCAAACAGGCTGCTTAATAGGCTGGCTCCATACTATGATGCTATTCACAGACCTAAAAACCACAGCGTTGAGAAGACAAATACAATATACATTTAAAATAATATGAACCTTGTGCTCTTATTTACTTTAAAATCACCCTATATGTGACAATTAAAAAAAAAAAACGTGGGTAAAGATCTATTTCAGAAAACAACCTTATATTTCATTTATGATAATTTAAAAACAACTGCCATAACTTTGCAACAATTAAAAATATGTTAAATTGTACTTTTTTTTTTTTACAGAGTGGATTTCTAAGAATTTTCTTTAGAAGGATTCAAACATGCTCTGCAAATAAAAATTAAATCACAATGCTGAAAAAAAAAACCCCACTATTTTTCTAATTATTGAATTCATCATCCAAAAGGATATAATGAGTATAGCTGGTGGGTGCTGATGACTTAGAAAGAAGTGTTTTGGGTGGGGATTGGGGGTAGGGGAGGGGCTGGGCTCCAGGGGGCCTGATGAGAAGCAGTGTCATCTCCAATTGTCAGAGTGTTCATGGGGAACAGGAGTCCAGATGTTTCCACCATTACAGGAAGCTGGGAACAGAAGCGACCAGCAATAGGCGAGCCGAGAATACATTAAAATGTATCCTTCTCTTGCAGGGCACCAATTGCTCTTTTTATAAAAGGGAATATTCCTTGAATATCCCCCCTCGTCTTCTAACCTTGCAGTTAAAATGCATATTTATATGTAGTATATATAAACACATGCACACATACTTACACAGATCTAAAAATAATCCAGACAGACCACTAAGGCAGATTTTACCCCAAATATGTGACCAATAATTCTGCTTTAAATAGTCTATCCAAATCCATCAATAAGTTGAGGTTATCCCTTCTAAGAAATTTCAAGGGTTTATATGTTTATACCTAAACTGTTTCCCTGGGATATTAATAGATGTTATGCTAAATGGGTTCTGTGGTCAGATATATATGAGAATCTCTGGATTAAGTAAAGTGACATAGGTTTCTTCACTACAGGACTTCTCAGAGCCTTTACTAGCACCTTGGGACATACTGGCCCAGGGTAAACACCAGATATACATATCCAGTTCTCATTGGAAAGCGTATCTACTTTTATGAAAAGTTTCCCAATGATGCAAAGAGATGAGAAGAGATACTGATTTTGAAGATCTCCTTGAAGGACCAGGTGGGCTGAGGGATAGTCATCAGTAAATCTTCCCGGATAGAATTCCCTATATCCACTGAGAGAACATTTCATCCTAATTGGGGTGAGGGCTTTCTTAGTTTGGCTAAGGGGCTAGCCTCTGGATAATCACAATATTCTTCGATTGCAAGCCACTCCAGATTCTCAAGAAAAATCACAAGACAAACATGTTTTTGTTGTCTCAGCAAAGAATCCCTTCTTTCCTTTTCATGTTAAGTCCAAGCATTTCTACTCTAAACCATTGAGCATCTTTTAGAAAGGAACAAGTGGGCAGCCATTAGCGTCCATGACAGAGGTGAACACACAGCCCTACTGTACCCTCTCTCTAGGCTTGATGTGTAAGCGTTGCCTCTTCGAGTGAGAGCTTAGCTTCCCAACATATTGAGTGTGCAGAGCACAGACTATAAGCACCTATGAAAGTAGAAATCTGCAAACAGAGTAAAGCTCCTGTTAGGAAAAATGAAAGAAAGCTGGTATTAAAACAAATGGTCATGTTTTGTCTGTGGAGTTTTGGGATTGGGCAGTTGGGGTAGGACCCTGGAGAGACCCACTGAAAGTCTAAACACAGATCCTCCGGGCACAAGTCTTTGGAGGTTGGTGGCATTGAAATGATCCCCCTTACCTACTTCCTCAGTTCTTCCCATCTCTCCACAAATATGCTTTGCTGAACATTTTAAGAAGTTTGGTTTATGTCCTTGAAATAGACTGGAATTGCATCTCTAGGAGGTTGGAAGTTCTCAGTACTGTTCCAGCTTTTGTAACGTGTCAGTGGCAGTCTGAGATGACATGAGCAAATCATGTTCATGAAAGTTGGTCTGGAGTTGTTCTCCCCTGTCTAATGGAAAGAGCCTGGGGTGAGAATCAATTAGGCAGACCTGGGTTCGAATCCTGCCTCTACCACATAGGAAGTTACTATATTTAGACTCTCTGAGCCTCAGTTTCCTAATCTATAACATTGTGATAACAAGGTAATGCATGCAAAGTGTCAGGCACACAGTAGGCGTTGAGTAAATAATGGTTCTCTCTCACCTGATCTAATGCTGACCAACAGAGAGACACTTTACAATTACAGCCTTGTGCTAGGAGCCAGTTTGGACCTAGGCTCTGTGCCCCTATTAAGAGGTAGAAAAACCTCAGTGTATGTGCTTAAATAATAGCTGCTCTTTCTGAGCATTTATACTAGATGTGCCAAGGCTTTGTGCAAAGCAATTCTTTTGTGCATTTATCCTATTTAATCTTAACAACCTCCCTGTGATTTGGAGATTCCAATTTTTAGTTCACAAAAGTCAAAGATAGAAGAAAGAAAGAGAGAGAGAGAGAGAGAGAGAGAGAGAGAGAGAGAGAGAGAGAGAGAGAGAGAGAGAGAGAGAGAGAGAAAACACGAATCGCTGGTGATAGAGTGGTCTCTTTCTCCCATTCTGCTGCCATCAGGACTGACCTGAAAGCCCTGCGCTGTTGCTGCACTATTTATTCATCAGAATGGTATTACTGATTGGGCTTGGGAGCAAGTGCTAAGAGTGCCCCCTTTTGGTTCTGGAAACCCTTGCAGCCCATTGGGGAGAATTAGGTGTGAAGCCTCCTCAGGCTCTTTACCAACGCATTCAAGGTTATTTGTGTCTTGTACTGTTGTGTCCCCGGGTCGGTCTGTATGTGGCTTTTACATTCCTTAATAAAGTAATAGACATGAAAGAATTCTGTGGCTGACGCCAGTAGCCACAGAGAACACCAAGTCTAAAGTCAGCTTAAGGTAAACATATGGGGCCATCCAAGGAATGTAGCAATAAAAATTGGAACATATGATGGAGGCGCCCCTCCCCCCTCTATTTTTCTGGGATAAGTGTGTCAAGGAGGGGGGATAAGGCAGCTCTTCGCAGACAGCAAGCCTTCATTGTGATCTGCTGTCCTCTGGCAGGGGGAGCCCGTCAAAGAATCTTTCAAGAAATAGCTGCTTCTTTTTCTTTTTTTTTTTTTCCCCTGACTGAGTGTTCAACTACCCAAAATCTCTCAAATCAAATCCAAAGACAATTATTTATTTTCCAGACTTAATTTAATAGCAATAACACCCCTGGAGGACTGAATGTGGTATTTGACTTTTATTTGGGCCACTCTGGGCATCACCAGTTGCTGTATTCTCCAAAGTGTGACTTTGCAGTGAGCAGCAGAGCTATCCAGGAGCGCTGGCTGCTGTCCCCACTGCCCTCCCCACCAGCGGCCCCGGGGGCCTGGCCAGAGACAGCACATAAATAACGCTTCTCAGTGCAAGATTGACTCGCTATTTCTTCTCCATGGCTCATACTCTTCATTCTCATGGAGGGAAAACATGACCCCCGGCTGTCCCCAGACCACCTCCACAGCCTTGTCTGACACCATGGGGGCCCCACTGTAGGCCTGTCTCCCCCTGTCATGTGGGATGAATTGACGCTTCCCCTCTTGTCCTGCTTCTGCTCCTGCCTTGTTGTCACATCTGCCCGAATCACCCCCATCTCTACACAGAGCATCAGCTTGGCAACCATGTGGTATGGAGTCCAAGGGATGGATGTAAATCCTGACTTCATTGTTTATTATTTATATATTCTGGAGAGACGGAGCTGGCTTCTCTGTGCCTTCCTATGTGTTTCTCGATCTGTAAAACGGAAACAATATAGGACCAGCTGGCTTTATAGGGCTATGATGAGGATGAAGTAAGCACATAGCTTAGCTAGTATCTGGCACATGGTAAGCACTCAATAACTTTCAGTTATTATTAGAATCATTATTAATCCCACTATGGAAATTCTACTCACCCTTCAAGAGACACATAAACCTCATTTCCTCCATGAGACCTCCAGGGAGTTTCCCCCAGCCCCTTCCCAGCCTTCTTTTTATTCAATTACTCAATTGTTCTTCCACCTCTTAGGCCTTCCCTCCTTTATTATACTGTTTGTTAGTCTGTCTCAAAACAACTTTATTCAATTAATAGCCATGTATTAGGCACATATAATGTGCTGGAGATGCAACAATAGATTCAACATAGGAACTCCTTCCAAGGAACCAAAGTTACAAGGGAAGCCATGGCCAAAGATGACCACAGGGCAGAAAGTGTTAAATGCTATGAGATGCACACAAGAAAGTTGTCGTTGGGTACAGAGAGGTATAGAGGAAGGAGAATCAATGTAAGCTGAGGTGCTCAGGAAATTCTTCATGGAAAACTGGTGTTTGCAGTGGATTCCTTAGATGTTGAGTATTTAAAGATGGGGAAAAGGGTAGGGAAGGGCAAAGGTAGGAAGACAAGTGACTGGCTGTTTGCATCTGTCACTCCAACTAGAATCTTATCCCCAGGAAGCTAAAGACCATTTCAGAAACTGTCACCTTGCCATTAGGCATGTTAAGAGGTAATAGCATGACCAGGAAGGGGAACCAAAAGCACCATGGTGTACGAGTCAGGGAGACTGAAAAAATGGGGAGGAAATGAATGGCCCCTCGAGAATGGACCTATGAAGGCAAACCATTAATTCAAAAGGAGGACTAGGTATGCTAGAACATTCCAGGTAGCATGCTAATCCACGTAATCTAATCCAAGGGGGCAGGTGAGTGCATGCTCTTGAGTGGCTAGTCCAGCAGAAGGAAAGGGAGGCTTCCTGAGCCTCTGATTGGAACAATAGAAGGTGGGCTCTGCCCTGGGTCAGGAGCTGGACAGAAGGCTTAGGGTGGGCTTAGAACTCCAGTCCCAGGATGCACCAGCCCCTGGGACTCTGGATGATCATGGGCTGAGTAAACTATTTCCTTGGGGGCAGGGATGTGTGCCTCTACTGTGCCCCAGTGCCAGGGGCCATGTTAGTAGGCCACCATATTGAGTTCCGAGGAAGCTGCAGCTTGAACGTGCATGGAGACTAGAATGGTGCATAACGGAAGACGCGTGAGTTTGGACTTATCAGACACGGACTGACAACTCGTGAGCTCTGCAACTGAACAAATTATCCACTACTCTCAGTCTGAGTGTTTGCATTTGTCAAATGTGGCAATTTATACACATTGCATTAGGATCAAAAGAGACAATCAGGGAAAAGGTCTGGAGTGTGGCTCAAGATCAGCTTTCTGAGCACCACCTGGGACCTGTTCGAAAAGCAGCCTCAGGTCCTGCTCCGGATCCAATGAACCAGAAGCTGAATTGTCCCTAAATCACCCCCCCCTCACACACACACCCCGGGTGATTCAATTGCACCCTAGAGTTTGCTAAACACTGGCTAGGATCGTGTATGAATCACATAGGTGTGCCTCCTGTTATATTTATTGTGGACCCCCGGACACCAGGCATGAGTAAGTCCAGCCTAGATTCAGTGAAGAAGAGATGTTTTCAGGGGATTCTTATTGGCTTATGACCTGAATGGGCCTGACTCTGCCGGGAATGTGTCTCAAATTCTTGTAGACTTGCAGTGACTTGCACAGTGCCCTACACACCAATCACACACTCGCATACTGGGCTTTCTGGGAAAGTCATACTTGAATTTGTATATCTATGAGCATTGAGGTCTCTTTCCTTTTGCCTAATTATTTCTAACCCCTCACCTCATTCCTTTAGTTTCCAACTTAGTACAACTTGCAATTTCATACTTTTAAATTTGCTTCCTACTCAGCGTATTGGTCACCGTCTTGATCCTCACTGGATAGAGGCCTACATCGCTGCTCTAGTGAAAGTCCTCTCTGTGTCTTGTTGGGAAGCATGAGATAGGGTCTGCTCTAACCCTGCAGAGCCCTGGGCGTTGTGAACCCTCCTTCCCATTCTGCTGTGGCCCACGAAATGGTTCTGTCACATTCCCTCCCTTGCCACAATCCCCAATCATCCTTTGACCAATCCATTAAAATCCTATTCTGCATAGTATTAGCTCCAATTCCTCGGAGGTGCTCCAGGCAGTAGGCGTGCAGTGTTCCCAGATTCACTGATTAAGATGCAGCTACTTTAGAGCACACAGTATAGGGAGAAAGAGTTGAGCATGGGTTTGGAATGTAACTAGTAGATTCAGAACCAGCTCAATCTTGGACCACATAGTTAGCCACTTACTGTGTAACCTTGAGTAAGTTACCTATCCTGCCCAAGCCTCAGTTTCCCCATGTAAAAAGTGGGGAAATAATTGTACAGGCTTCAGTGATATCACCCAAGTAAAATGCTTAGTATAGTTCCTGGCACCTAATGAGTACTCAATAAATGTTTGCTATTAATATTAGGCTCACCTTATACAAAGAGGTTACTTTCTGCCCTCCTTTTCCCATTTAATAAGCAAACAGACAGCTCAGACTTGGAATGGAGTTCTGGTGAGCTCCACCCAAATAGAAGCCAAGTGGTGCCTCATAATCCCTGAAAAAACAACAGGTAACCTCCAAACTACACACCCAAAGGAGCCAAGACCAATGCTTTAGTGCCTATTAGTCCCCGTCTGGCTTTCTATAGGAAATATGACCTCTTTTTTTCAGTGACTATAATTTGTGGATTAATTAGACTATTTGATTTTCTTTCTCTTTCTTTCTGATGGCTAGAGGGCCTCATTAGCACCTCCATTAGCATTTGGTCAGAGAAGGAAGAAGCAGTGGTGAGTTCCAATAGTCTGAAGCAGGAGAAAGAGTAGAGGATGAATTAAGCTTTCTCTCTGGGATCCTGAGTTTGAGATGGGGATAAGGATGAGCAACGTATCCTTTCACATGTCACATGTTTATTAAGCCCCTGTTGTGTGCACAGCCTGCTTCTCATCATCTCACAGGGTAGAAGCAGCAAACCACACAAGGGGGCAACAACAAATAGAAAACCAAATCCACAATATAGAAGCACAACAGAAATCACCAAGTCAATCTCACGCAAGTTTCCCCCAAGTTTTAGTTTCCTCATCTATGAAACAAAGAATTTACCTATAGTAATATTACAGACTGTCAGGGTTGGAAGGGACCATAGAGGTCTTCCAGGCCAATAATATCTTCAGTCAGGAAATAATGGCCCATCAGAAGTTGACACAGTTCCAGAGACAGGACACCCACTACCTCAAGAGATAGCTCATGAGCATATGAACTTATATTTTATTGAAAATCTATCCCCCTATAACATCCTCCTGTTGGTATTATTTCTGAAAGATGGCCAGTTCTCAGAAAGCCAGTACTTAGAATGGCCAGTTCTAGTGGTGGATTATGGTCCTTCTTTGCCAATTTGGGAGAAAGCAGTCTGTCAAATGGCGGAGCCTGATCTTCAGTTGGTAGGTCTAGTAGGCTGTGTTAAAAGCTCTTCTGTACTGGTGACAGATAAGCACTGACCAACTTACCTCCTCCAGAGTCCCCTCCTATCCCAACATCCTGGCAACTTTCTGATAAACCACCCTAACCTTCCCATGATCCAGAAACCAAGGGCTTAATGACAAGTACAGCCAGAAGGTCCTCTAGAGGCCTCTTCCAACTCCACAGCTAATGTCTCTTCTGATTGGTCTTTGTTCTTTGCTTGTGCTATACTGAGGGCTCATATTTTTATCTCAACCCAGTGAACGGTCTCTTTACTCTCTGGGCCAAATAGACTAAGCTTAAGTATCTTCCTATAAGTGTTTGGAGACAATAGTCCAATTTAGTAGCTCCTAATTGACACATTACAGATTCTCCTTCCTGCTTCCCCCTCTCCTCCTTCTCCTCATCTTTTCCTCCACCACCTCCTCCTTCTTCTTCTTTCTGGCATTCTCCTTCTGAATGTGTGCCACTTGGCTACTATCCATCTTTGGGGTGACATTCCTGGTGAAGGCTGCTGAGCTGCATAAAATGGAGCAGAAGTCCCCATGCCCTGTGATAGATAATTTACTTGTAGCAACAGAGCCAAAGATAATGCAACTTTAAGAGGCTATCAAGTTTAAAAAAAAAAAGTCTAAGAAACCAAGGACAATCCAACACAAGTATTTACATGACTAATGTCCGGTTCATGATTAAGCTGCTAAGTGCTCTTAGCTCATAGGAGTAGAGATCACTAACAGCTAGGGGACCAATTTTCTGGAGGATGTTCAACTTGAGAGCTTGAGGAAGGGCAGAGAAAAATGATTAGCGGTGGGGGAAACTACATGAGCAAGGGAAAGAAAGCAAGAACATCCCCGGGGTGACTTTGGGGAAAAGTGAGTAGCACATGCCATCCGGAATAGGCTCTTAAAGGAAGTATGGAGAAACTGAAGAGTTAGATGGGTGGGATGTACATGGGGCCCTGGACACTATTTTGCCAGTAATGTGGCATCACAGAGATTTTCAGCTGGGTAAGGATGTGGTCTAAGCACAGTTTCAAGAAGAATAACCACTATGTGCTCTGACAAAGGAACTCGAGGAGCCAGGATATAGGTGAAAATGTCAGGGAAATGGGAAAGAAAAACATAAATTTAAAAAGTGCTAGCAAGTTGGAATAAGTGTGGGTGACAAGTAGGTAGCATGCTGAGAGGGAGAGGGCATTAAGGAAAGGGATCCTGGTGCTGGCAAGTTAATATACAGACCTCCTGAGTTCACTGTGATGGTACAACCTCTTGAGAAGTATAAAGATGACAGTGGAACTTGTGAAACAAGTAGTACATTCTAGAAAGTTCTGTATCCAAGTCAACTACTCATTTTATCCATTCTCTTGCTGATTTTCTTTTATTTTCATGATGGTCCATGTATTACTTGACAGGGTTGGGGTAACCAGGTAAGCGTATTTCCTGAGGTAGGAGGGTCCTAAGGGTTGGGTTCCATTGGAAACAGTATATCCTAAGATTGCTAAAGCTCATGAGAAGCATTCTAATAGAAATCAAGGTCAAACTATAGAAGGCTGTATGGGGATGCCTCAAAAAATTACGAATGGAATTACCATATGACCCAGCCATCCCTCTACTGGGCATCTACCCAAAAAACCTGAAAACCTTAATCTTTAAAGATGTTTGTACCCTCATGTTCATCGCAGCACTGTTCACAGTGGCCAGAACATGGAAACCACCAAAATGCCCTTCGATAGATGACTGGATAAAGAAGATGTGGTACATTTACACAATGGAATACTACTCAGCGATAAGAAATGATGAAATACAGTCATTTCTGGCAACATGGATGGACCTAGAGACCATCTTATTAAGCAAAATAAGTCAGAAT
>PVKE010035690.1:0-16761 GCA_004027555.1 Craseonycteris thonglongyai
GATACACAGAAGGAATGAAAATGGCATTTTTATTTAACATTGGTTCCTTTATTCTTAAATTCATTTTTAACTAGGAAAAGAAAAACAAAAAGAAGCTTTTTATATAAATATTTATTCAGCAAATTTCTAAGGATCAACTTATCAATGTATAGAACTATGCTAGTCACTTAAAAAAAATTTTTTTTAAAGGTTCTATTCAATATCAATGATCTGCCCCAAATCCATAGAAATAGTCTGAATTTCAGATGGTTGCAGCATCTTTTTTCACTCAAAACAAAAATATTTATAGTCTACCAGGTACTGTGCTCTATATATCTTATCTCATTATTCTAGAATATAACAAGATCTTTGGAGTAGTTATTACTTAACCTGTTTTATAGAGAAAACGGGGGCCGTAAAAATTTAAGTCTATAAGAGATAAGTGGCAGAGTCAGGATTCAACACAGTTTGGTCCGATTCCAAAATTTTTAAGTACACCTTATTGTCTCTATAAGCAAGATAGGAGAAGATACTTATTAATTCCTCTTTCCTTTCAAAAAACAGGATCTTTGGGAAGTATGGCCTATATTTTTGTTTATTAAAGTAATGTATTAATAAACATATATGAAAGAATTAGGCTAAATGTCATTCCGAGACCAGCAGGCATAGGAAAACCCATTTAACTGCTACAATTTTATTTTTTTTTAATTTTTTTACATCTCCAAAAGTTGTCCTGAGAGCATACAGCAAATGGAGAAAGACCTATTCAAGTAAACCTACTAAATCTCAGTGAAAAAAAAAAAAAAAAAGTGGAAGTCTATAGATTTGAGTCACAGCCATTCATGTCATAGTTGAAGGTGACAGAAGCTCTCTTCTAGGCATTTGCAGTCAAGAAAATAAGACTACCTCTCTAGTCTACTGATATGTTTTCACCTTGGGGTGGCCACATATCCACCCCCCACCCCAAACTCTATTACTGAAGCTCTATTCCAAGTAATCTTGGTCAAGAGCACTGGTCTTCTTTGTCTAACCCGGCTCCCATTCAAGGATGGAAGCTATACTCCAAACATGCAAACCAAGAATAGTTGCTCAATTGCACCTGCCCAGTTCACTTACATGGTAGAGGTTTCATGCTGAGAGAGCCAACCTGGGAAAACCAAGCATCACTTTCCTTGCCCAGAGCACAACTCCTAGAGCATGGGTGTCACTCTGGAAGAAGTATGTCATTAATCCCATTCACATTGCCTTCTCTTCCTGTGCCTACCTCTGGTTGTTCTCAACGTATTTGTCTTGGTCACACCACAATTATCTCTCTCTCTCTCTCTCTCTCTCTGTCTCTCTCTCTCTCTCTTTCTCTCTCTCTCTCTCTCATCAATCTTGTCAAAAACAAATCTAGAAAATTAAATAAAATATTACCTTTAAATAAATGAATCTCATAAGGTAGTTACCAGTCTTGACCTGTTCCACACTTATGTTTGCTCAGTGGACATTCCCACTTGATTGTACCTCTGACACAGAATGTTTCAGTCTTGCTCTTTATTACTGGTATTTACAGAAGACTGAGAATTCCTTGTCACTGTTTTGCCTGTTTGTTATATTTGGATTCTTTCATACCCCCAAGATGATTTTCTTCAAATAATCCATGGCTCCTTTTCTCATCCCCAGCTCCACACATTAATGCAGTTACCAAATTTATTCAGTCCTTCCTTTATATTTTTTTTCCTCAAGTTTCTCCCAGTTAAAAAAAAAAAAAAAATGCTTACTCTCTGGCTCCTATATGGATTTTCATCATCCCATTTCTAAACAACTGTGCTAATGAGTTTCCCTTCTTTAGTTTCTCTCTCTTTAATCCACCCAACTCATCCCTGCCAATTTATCTGTTTTAAAACACCACTTGTATCATTTATTCCCTCAAAAATCTAAAATTCTGTACATAATATTAAGTGTTATTTATTTATTAATTGTTAAATTTATTTGGAGTGACCTTGGTTGGTAAAACTTATATAGGTTCCAGGTGTACAATTCTACATTAAATAATCTATGTGTTCTATTATGTGCTCACCACCCAAAGTCAGTTCTCCTTCCATCACCATATATTTGATGCTCCTTCCTCCCCCACCCCCTCCTCACTTACCTTCAGGTAACCACTAAACTATTGACTGTGTCCATGAATATTTTTCCTTTGTTACTTTCAGTTTTATGTTCCACATATAAGTGAAGTCATACGGTTCTTGATTTTTTTCAGTCTAACTTATTTTACTTAACAAGGTCCATCCATATTGTCGCAAATGGCAGTATTTTTTCTTAACACTAAGTATTACTCAGCATTTTTTTGTTTTTTTGGTTTTGTTTTTTTTTTTACTAATAACATGGCTGTCAAGGCCCTCCACAGTCTTACTTATTTTACCAACTCCTTCCATTAGACTAAAAAATCCACCTCCCTCTTCTCCTGACTAACTTTCTTACTGCCACCTTTAAACGATGCTGGGATAGTTCAGTAGTTGAGCCTCAGCCTATGCAAACCCCATATGCCAAACTGGCACAACTTGTAACCATAGCAGTGGCTCGACAGTGAAGGTTCTCGCCTCCTGTGATGGAGGTCCCAGGTCAGTTCCTATCTCACATGACCCCACATCCACCTGTGTGGAGTAAAATTATGTCACAACAAATGATGCACAACTATGGAAACTTCTCTGGGCCCTCCCTCCTGTCTCTCTCTTTTTCTCCCTCTCTACCTTTCACCCTCTTTCCACCTTCTCTCGAACAATAAAAAATAAATCTTTAAAAAAATAAGCATGCTATATATATACACTCAATTTCACATCTTTGCTTATGATTCCCACATGGGCAATATGTCTAACTTTCATCCATGCATTCATCTTGTCTCAGTTCCCTCTTAAGATATTTTCTTATTCAGATTCAGTGATTATTATATTTTCTAAATTCATGACACCGGTGTTTGTTTCTTTCATTTGTCAATTCTTTGTGTATTATCGGGTGATGTTTCTGTATATTTGTTTATTTTTATATTTCACTTTTAGATTTATTTTTTGTATATGTACTTCTTAATTCCTAGAAGAAGAAAAAAATTGAATAGTTATTAAAGGAGCTAGAAGTGTCTTAATTTTGTTTTAGTTTTTTTGTTGTTTTATGTTTGATATAATCTCCTAGCCTATATACATGCAGTTTATAAAGAAAATTACCTTAATAAATATGTAAAATTAAAGACAGGAGCAAGGGGATAAAAGAAGTTTGATTAGCTTTTAGAGATAGATTGTGTGTGACATTTAACCATATACAGGTATTACGTATTGCTGCTAATCTCAGTTATTCCTTTCTAGGCCTCAAAGCTGATAGCCTTGAGAACTTTATTTCTTGGAGGAAAATATCTAAATGTTATTAAGCTATAAGGCATTTTTATTATATCTTTGAAAGCTGAGGAATTTTTTTTCAAATTTCATCAAAGAGCAATTTTTTAAGGACTTAGCCATAAATCCTGGGAAATAGAGGTTTCTGATGGAATTCTTACCACTGAAATTATTTTAAGTACAACAGATCTGCTTGTACCCACTATTGTAAGATTCTTTAAAATTCAGATGTCAACCAAGTGGTCATTCTTACAATGGAAAGAATAAGGTATTATTTCTTGTTCATATTTAGTTTTGGCAAATGATTCTGTGCTTGATCTATTTGGTTGAAAGCAAAACTTATGTCCATAAGTTTAAAACATTGATACAAATCAGACACATGTATTCACATAAGCCCCTAAAGGAAACACACATAGATCTATGAGTAATTTCACCTATATCCATTAGTATTTACATTTTTGTCATCTACACTTTTTTAAATTGTTTTGATACTTATTTTAGTAAAACAAATTGAGTGTATATTAGAAAACAATATATTGTTATTGCATATTTAACTAGAGTCTCCAATAAATGTTTTATAACCAAGAGCTGCTTTTTTTTTTTACTTTTTTAACTTTTTGTCTTTAACCTGGAATTTTAAGTTTTTTCCTGGTATACCTTTAACTGAATTTTGAGGTCATTATAAGCTCTATTTTATAGCATTGTTTTATTTTAGAGATTTACTTGATTCAATGTAGTAGTATATGATTTATTCAGTTTGAATAAATTATTTTAATAAAAGTACAAATAATAAGTGTTAGAAACAATACTAATCATGTATCTGATTTAAAAACAAGTTACATCATACTTAGTTTTTTAAGAGATTAATAATTGAATAAATGTGAAATAATAAAAATATGAGGCATGTTTTCTTAATCTTTAATATATCTGCACCTAGCTTGGTAAATGCCAGATTATTTTTCAAATAATATTATAAAATACATTATATTACAATTAATTTAATACTTGTGAAAGGCACAAAAATCAAACAGGACTTTTGTCAGGGAAATTTACTGAAATGCTTTTTCTACAGCTTCAGTGGCCAAAAGACAGCACTGGAATGTGAGAGACTAATTTTGGTTTGTTTTAACACCTCAGAATGTTACAAATTAATCAAGTGCTACTTAAAGTCTAGAACTCATTAACTTTATAAGTTTTACTTTTCCCATGACAGAGATTAGGTTATAGCATGAAGCTTCTTTAGTCTCTCACATTGATCAGGTTGCCATCCCCACTCTACAAGTGCCCTCTTATCTGCTATTTAGAGAGTTCAATATAGGCAGTGTTGTGTGCAACATATAAGTGCCAGTTTACTGTTACATAATGCTTACACAATACCAAGCATGAACCCATTCCAGCTGTTTCTTACCTTAGTATTAGCTTAGGTAAAGCAGACTCCTATGGTTAGTACACCTGAAAGAAAAAAATCTATAAACCCATTCACATACACATTTATAGTCAAACAAAACTCACTTGTTCACACTTTCACTAAAGAAAAAAGAAACCAACATAGATTATAAGTATTTAATAAGCTTTTGATTTTAGCAAAGCCAAAAGATAAGCTGTATAGGCAGTCAGTGTATTTAAGGGCCACAAAGACATTTACTGAATGAAGCTACTGGACCATTTACTAAACCCCAGTGTCAGCTAATCACTGAAAGACCTCTCTGCAGTATAGAGTTGACAGATTGTTCTAGGGAGAACAAGCAAGTAAGTTAGTGCTACAGTGTTGTGCATAAATCATTATGTATGAATGTATATACCCAATGAACTAGTGGAAATATGTAAACAAAATGTGGTAGCATACATACATTTTTTTTTTAATTTTTACTTTATGTGGAGTAGTTGAGTTTATGGTATTTGAAGAACAGATTGAGGTTTGTAATGAAAAGGGAAACAAAATGAAAACTATTGAATGAACAGCAGGGTCCATTTGATGTGATTATCGAAGGTGTTTCTTTATTCGTTTTTTTCTTTTGCAATCTAAAAACAGTAGCAGGGGGTTGCAAGCAGAGTTCATCATAGGCTGTCAATCACTGCCATTTAACATTTATAGGGAAAGATGTCTTTATTCAAGGACAGCTGGGCAAATCAGAGGCATAGATTTGCAGTTAGTAGCCTGTCCAGCCTACACTAAATAAACAAGGACAGCATAGACAAACCAGCCTCTCACATAAAAATATAATGGACTCCACTGACCCTACTGCCCTCCATTCAGCATCAATCCCAGTTGCATAAAAGCTTCACTGCCCAATTTCAATTTCCTTTAATTACCGACACGATGTAGATAAGAAAATGAACTTCACTTATAGTCAGTGATCACACACAGGAAATTAACTAGACAAGTTGTTTAAAGTTAGAGGAGTAATTTGAAGGTAAATAGCATGCCCTACTGAAGAAGTGGCTAGAAAGGGGTTTTGTTGGCTTGTTTGTGTTTTAGCAGGGAGTTTGATTATTTTACTAGCTCTCTCTGCTGATCCCAGAATTGCTGCTTTCCTAATCATTC
Source organism: Craseonycteris thonglongyai (assembly GCA_004027555.1). Lineage (NCBI taxonomy): Eukaryota > Metazoa > Chordata > Mammalia > Chiroptera > Craseonycteridae > Craseonycteris > Craseonycteris thonglongyai. The sequence goes on from PVKE010035690.1 coordinate 5,893, forward strand.
TAAACTAAGTGAAAAAAACAAATCTTTCTAAGTATTCCGAAATACCCAGAATAAAATACTTTGAAGGAGGTAAGAGCTAAGAGGTGACGCAAACATGCCACATTCTTAAGAGCTGAGAAAAACTGAATTGGAAATTCCAGGAATAAATATATGATCATGGTTTTCACAAGACTGTCTGGCAGAGCAATTGAGGATTAATAGCAGTTGTCTTCAGTCAGTCTTCATTTTCAATCGCTTCTGAAATCCAAAATCAAACCACACACTCACAAAATTTGTAATACCTATTTTTTAATTTATTCTAATTACCCTAACATCAATATTTTCTGTTTCATTCTTGTGGTTCATAGCACTTGAGTTTTAATTAGAAAACAGTGTACAGTTTCAGAGTAATATAACTATCTATACTTTTCCTTCAGAAAAGTTTCACAAGATGTATAATATGAATAATTCATCCTTTTTTCCCTCTTCTCCAAAGCATTTTGAGTTAGTTCACTGTCATACACAAAAAAGAGTATATTTCCTTATCACATACGGATATGCTTTTTTTTGAACACTTAATTAACATGGATTTAAAAGAAACCTAATTGGACATTGGAGACAAAAGCCTGCAGTATCAAACCTGTAGTTCAAGAGGATACAGTCAATTCTTGAATATTTTATTTTTGATTCAACTGTCTCATATATTATGAGAATAGAGTCTTTCTAAGAACCAGTTGTTTCTGTAACACAATTATGTGACAATTATATAATTACTTAGATAAAATGTACCACTACTAGTAAAACATCACTAAAAAAAACTTTTAAGAATTATGACATTTTAAAAAGTGAAGTAAATGTCATTTTAGGTAGTTAAGTATATTTACATAATTTTAAACAAAGATTTACATAAGAAAACTAGAACAAAACTCAAATAATTGAATCTTAACCCTCAGTTATCATCCTGTGATATCAGATGTGAGGATTATTACGATAATAAGACTGCTTTACATGTCTTTCCATTTTTAAGTGTTTTATGAACACTATCACATTGAATGGTCACACCAAATCTCAATTTAAGATAAGGAATTTGGGGTTTAGGGAGGTTTATTTACTCTCAGAAGGTCACATAGCTTGTAAATGTCAGAACTGAAAATCCACCTGTTGGTATCAATTTCCAGATCCAGTGTTCTCTCTACTACCTCACACCATGCCATCCCACCCTTGTGATCTATAACATTTCTAAGGGGACGAATTACTACTATATTTTTTGGATTCCCCTGTAATTCAAACACTGGAAACAGAAGGGAGGGACCCTCAAAGGAAGTAAAAGTTTTTTGATGAGACCTCAGTTAATTATGGGTACTTTTTAAGTATATAAACAATTATCAATTTGATATTTTATAAACATTTATAAATATCAACTCCTTTGAAGATATTAAAACATTGCCTTTATCAAATTTAATGAGAAAGACATTACTTATCAAAAGCATATGTTAAATAATAAAGTCTACATAGTTATTCTGAAGTGTGCTTTCCAATGAGTCAGTGTCCCTCTTTTTTAATTTAAATTTTAATCTTAGCCTACGACTCTACCCTTTATCTAAAACATAATAGTTTTTTACTCTCATTGAGCTTAGTCATAGCATCCTCAAAGATACCTCCCTTGACCCACTATGATTATTTGTACCTCTCCCTCCTTATACTTGTTCAGTTGTCATTTTACGTTTATTCAGTCAAATTTGATTAGAGTCTGGCTCAACAACTTGACTATAAAGTGGGGTTGTCCATCTATTTGGCTTCCCGGGACCACATTGGAAGAAGAATTATCTTGGGCCACACATAAAATACACTAATACGATACCTGATGAGCTTTAAAAAAAAAATGCATAATGTTTTAACGAAGTTTACAAATTTGTGTTGGGCTTCATTCAAAGCCATCCTGGGTTGCATGCGTCCTGTGGGCCACAGGTTGAACGAGCTTGCTATAAATCATTGAGAGCAGGGATTCATGTCTGTTTTTTTCACCACTATATACCCAATAATAACATTTGCTGTATAAATATTTGGCAAAGAAATGACTCAGCACACTAAGACATTATCCATTGTGGTTATTAAAGTACCTCTTTTTTTATTAAAGTATATAGTTTTATGCAAAGAAATTATGAAACCTTTAAGTTAGAAAGATTGTTTATGCGCTGGGAAAAGGCATCACTGAATTAAATTCTTTTAGTAAGGTCACTGTGTTTGGTAATGTAATCTACATTTAAGGTCTAATGGTCCCCTTACTAGACTTAGAAGGATCACTCCAATGCAGAGCATTTTTTCCCAACCTAAAATGTACTCAGCTGTTAGCAGACTCATCTATCTGATACTGATACTACTGGCAGTGAGCAAAATCACAGTCCTAGTGAAGCAGGAGATTAAAGCAATAAATTGGGTAAGTCAAGAAGAATTGGCACAGTTTGCAGAACAGTGGCAGTCACATCTTACACAGATTTTAGATTCTAAAGTAAGTAAACACAAAAAAAAGCACCGATGATTAGATTTACTGGAGACTAACCCCAAAAGCACAATACTCATAAGCATGGGAGTGAGTGGTCAGCCTGTTCAGACATGCTGCTTCTCAGCAAATTTCACACCACTAGTTTTTCTTGTAGCATTGGAGCGAATCATTGTTTCTTTAGTTTAACACCAAATGACGTAGTTGGCTTGCCTTTAGAAGTTATGGTTTATAAATATGTACCTCTTTGAGTACTAGAATCACACATCACAGAAAGATGTTCACACTTTCAAAGGTATTTAGGACTAAGATGAGGAAATGCCCAATTTACATTTTTGTCAATCAAGCATTATCTCTCTGTCCTTCCCTGTCTCCCTCCCCTCTCCTTTCCTCAGTGTGGGTGAGGGGGATATATGATGTATGTAATCAAATTTGGACAAGATTGTACTGGGTGAAGTGAATTATTTAGATAATACTATTAATTAGCGCTTTCAGCCAAATTCTTACTTTCCATTTAATTTTATGTTTATTGAATTTTTCATATAATTTGTAAGTCCAAATATATTTCCTGCATATCCAAAATCTGAAAGCCAGTTCAGTTTGCAGTATTAAAATAGCCAGTCAATTTTTTTCTGGTAAAAGAAGTTGTATTTTATGAAGAGTAGAAAGAAATCTGAATATAAATACATTTTCAGGCTGAGAAACAGATTTAAAGCTGACTTCTTCTCCCTCCACCTCTACCTATCTGGATTATTGCCCATTCTTTAAGTGTATTTTGCATGCTTGACAGAAAGCTCCTACTTATGGAGTGTTCCCAACTTCTCTGCTATTAATAGCATCATCATTCTCCTCATCCCTGAGGCTTAAACTTTAGAGCTCTTCTTATCTGATTTTGTATATCTGCTCATACTATTTTCTCTGCCTGAAATGCAGAGAAATCTCTCTCCCTCTCTCCTCTACTACAATTGTTCTAAGCCTAGAACAAACACTGCCTCTTTAAGGAAACTTTTCAACACATCTAATTTACCTTAGTGTCCTTCTCTGAATAACGGCATTTTATTCTACACTTAAAATAATTATTTACATAAATTGTTTGCCCCAATATTATTTTAATTTTCTTGAAGGAAAAGGCCATGTTTTAGATTTCTGAAACTTCCTTACCTGCTGTTCCATTTTTCTTAAACCAGTTGGCAAGGCTAGGATAGGTAGACAGATGCTCATAGAGATTTGAATGGAGTCCAGATATTGGATGGATTGAGATGGGTCAATGATGAGGTGACAGTGTTTCAGTCCTGAAATTCACCTGAAATAAAAAATAATTACACTCTCTTAACTAATCCTTCTTATTTGGTATACGACCTCAGATAAAACAGGGAAGAGCTGAAATGACATGAAAAGAAAACCAAGATGACACGTGGGGCAAAACATTATCAACTACTAATGTGTAGCGTACACTTCTTACATAAAACAGCTCAAAATCCTGAATACAGTGTTCAAAATAATATAGAGTAACTGTGATATTTTTGGCTATTGAAACACAAGACAAAAGCCATAATTTAAAAATATTTTCAGTTCAGTTACACAGAATGTTGTAAATATTCACTTAAGATACTTTTCCAGCATATAGACTAAGTCAATTGAAATTATTTTATGCAATATTTTTCAGTTTCTTAGACTCACCATTTTCCCTTCCACTGTAGAGCCTTTGCACATACTGTTCCTGGAACACTTTTCACTTCTCTATACATCTAGTTATTATCAGCTCATCCTCTGTACCTTAGCTCATCTGCCTTTTCCTTCAGGCAACCTTCATGACTTTCCTAACGACCAAATTTCTTTGCTAAACACTGTCTTGCTCCATGTATCTCTTCTTAATAACACTTGTCACCATATCAAATTTGCATTTGTGTGATTGAATATCTGTCTCCCTCATAAGGTAGATATTTAACAAATATTTATTTAAATGAATTTATTTCATTCAACTTTTAAAGTAGAAATCTACATATTAATATAGTCTGAAATTTTACCACAAGGTTAGAACCCTATCATTATTGGCGTTTTTAATAGTACTCTTGTAGTATATTCTTAGCGTACAGTAAAGGCATAGGTTTCTAAAATTATAAATCAAGCAAGAAAAGATGAATATGTATATAAAGAGAAAGAGATACATATGTCTATTTCTCTGTATATATATAATAGATAGTGGGATATTCTAAATGTTTTATATTACTAAATTTTAAATAATAAAATCTTAAAGGATTTCACCATTGTCTTATTTCATTAACAAAAATCCTATGCCTGTCAAATACAAATCAAAAGTTAGCTGGTACCATGAGCTTTAACTCCCACACTTCCCATTCTGACTCCTTTCCCATACAACCACTAATCTGCTTTCTGTCCCTATAAATTAATTTTCATTTTCTAGAGTATTATATAAAGAAAATTCTGCAGTATATGCTGTTTTTGTCTGGCTTCTTTGACTGAGCATAAGTATTTTGAAATTCATTTTATGGCGAGTATCAATAGTTTATTCTTTTTATTGCTGAGTAGAATTCTACTATATGGATAAAATACAAATTGTTTATTCCTTCACCTATTAATGACATGTAACCTTTTTCCAATTTTTTACTTTATGAATAAGCTACTGTCAAGTACTGCCTATAGGTCTTTTTATGGACATATGGAGACTGTCTGGGGAAAAAAATCAAACAATTGTCAATAAAACAAGAATGGTTACGTGGCTAGATACTCTGAACAGCCCTTGTATGCTTTCTTCTCTTTTTAGTAAATTCCTAGGAATGGAATGGCTGAATCATGTATGGTAGTTACATGTTTAATTTCTAAGAAACTGTGAAACTGTTCTCCAAAGAAATTGTAACATTTTACATCCCCAAAAGTCTTTCTACATCCTTACCAATACATGGTATATTAGTCATTTAAGTTTTGGCCGCTCTAATTTTTATTTTTCTAATAACTAATTATATTACACAACTTTACATAAAATATCTGTTAAATCTTTGCCTGTTATTTTACTGGGCTGTTTGTATTGTCAATTTAAGTTCTGAGAGTGTATGTATTCAGGATACAAGTACTATATTAGACGTATGATCTGCAAATATTTTTAGTCTGTTCAGTCTGTGGCATATATTTTTATTCGCTTAACAATACCTTTTTTTTTTTTTTAGATTTATTTTTATTGTTTTTGACAGAGAGAGACAGAGAGAGTCAGAGAGAATGGGGAGGGCCCAGAGCAGTCTCCATAGTTGCACATCATTTGTTTTCTACATAGTTTCATTCCACAGGTGGGCTCAAGGCTGTGCAGGGCAGGAAATGGGCCAGAGGCCTCCTACATGAAGCTTGCCCTGTTGAGAACTGAAATGGGGGCCCACCCCAGTCCAGCATATGGGTCTCCACTGGCTGGGGCTGGGATTTGTTCCTTGGACCCCAGGGCTGCAAGACGAGTGCTCAAGCCACTGAGCCATCCCGACATCCCCGACAATATCTTTTTAGGAACAGAAGTTTTTGTATTGATGAAGCTCCAGTTGTTTCTCTTTTTTTTTTCTTTTTTTTTCTTTTTTTTTTTTTGGTAGATCATGCTTTAAGATATCCTATGAACAAAATATTTTGCTAACTCTAACCCTAGGTAGCATGGATGTTCTGTGTTTTCTTCTGAATATTTTATAATTTTAGATTTTATATTTAGGTAAAGAGTACATTTTGACTGAATTTTTGTGTATAGTACAAGGCAGGGATTTAAGTTCTTTTGGTTGGTTGGTTGGTTGGTTGGTTGGTTGGTTGGTTGGTTGGTTGGTTGGTTGGTTGGTTGGTTGGTTGGCTGGTTTGAATGTGGATACCCAATTCTACTATCATTTCTGGAAAAGACAATTCTTTCTCTGCTGCCTTGCCTTTGAGCCTTCATCTAAAATCATTTGTCCATATATGTATGGGTCTATTTCTGAACTCTATCCTAATACAACACTTTTTTGATTAGTGTAGTTTTATATTAAGTCCTGAAATCAGGTAGTGCTAGCTCTTCAACTTTGTTCTTCCTTTCATAGCAATTCTTAGTCCTTTGTATTCCATATAAATTTTAGAATTGTGACATTGTGATTTATAATAAGAAATATGTACTTGGCTTGAAATATGCATTTGGTCTTAGTACTTCTGTCCTCCCCTCATATGGATCTAAGAAGAGTTGTTGATTTTTCAGTCTATTTAGCTTTTTACTTGTTAGGACAGAATGTTGGCTTCCAAGCTCCTTACATGTAGAAATGCAAATCCTCAATTTTGAACAATTTTATTATAATCTAACTTATTTTAAGTTAATGGTCCTGATCTTCATCCTTGTCTTAACCTCACTAACCCTATCCTCAACTCCCTTATCCCCAATGCTGCTTATTTCTCACACTCACATATAGATCTCAACTTAAATATTTTTTTTTTCCTAAAAAGTTTCCCTGACCCTCTAAAATAATAATTCCCCAAACTGAATTTCCCTTTAGCCCTCTGTATGTACCATATCATAACATTCATTACACATTGTAGAACTTGTTTATCTCTGATGCTGTGTTAGTTTCTGGTTCTTTCTGTGGGCCCAGTGTCAGGATAGTGATTGATGCCTAATAGGACCTCTGTTATGTTTAACTATATAAATAAGAGTATTCATGAATTTCAGATACAGTATACGTTACTAGCTTTTGCTTTATATTAATAATTGTCTTGAACAAAGCAAAATTCTAAGGGATATAGTAAACTTACGTTTGTTTTTTTTTAAACCATGTTTTAAATGTCAGTAATTGAAGCTAAGTACATTAATTATATTTTTGATCCATCATATCAATGTATATATCTATGTGATATGTTTTTCAGGATGCAGAAGAGTACACAGATTTGCCAGTAAGACACAATGAAGATCATATGAATAGTGAACTGGCAAAATGTCTTCCCTTTGAATCCAATCCTCATTCATTTGACAGCCCTCACACCAAAGCACATCTCCTGCTCCAGGCACATCTCAGCCGAACCATGCTGCCCTGCCCAGATTATGACACTGACACCAAAACAGTGTTGGACCAAGCTCTCAGAGTGTGTCAGGTAGGAAAGTTATTTCTAATACCTACATTTTCTCCCATTACTACTGGTATGTGTCCCTGTTTTAGAGTAAAATATATTTGCATTTCAGCATTTTTATTGTGGCTTTGTTGAGAAAAACCTGGTGAGTAAAGAATTTTCAAAGGAAAAGCAAATATAAATGCAGTAAGATGACAATTTCAGTCATTCATTTGATCAAAATTTATTGAAGGTAAACTTAGCACCAGGTACTTTTCTAGGCACTGAGCATACAGCAGTGAATAAGACGGAAGAGTATCTGCTATAATGAGTTTTTAGTCAAGATGGAGAAAGAAGACAGACAATTAAAACTATAAATGAAAGGGTGATAAATGCTATTATAAAAATAATGTGAAATAAAAATACAAAGATAGATGGTACTGTTTTATACTATTTTTTTAATGTTATGTTCAGATATGATCTTTCTAATCAGGTGACATTTAAGAACAGTTAAAGGAAGAGAACCAGCAGGGGCGTATGTTCCAAATACTAAAATAAGCTAGTGCCAAGACTCTTCTGTAGGTACTTAGTAGGTATGTCCTAGGAGATAAAGGAAGCCATTTAAAAAAGATGAAAAGGAATGGTTAGAAATGAGGTCAGAGAGGGGTGGGAGTGGAGATTATAGAGAAAATGAGGTCAGGTCATGAGGGAGTTTGTAAACCATGGTAAGGATTTCGGATTTTACTCTGAATGAGAGGAAAGCTACTAGAGCAGTGGTTCACTAATGGTTATGTTAGTTGTATCTATGAATATTTACCATATTAATTAAAATAGAAATTCTCAAGTACTCATTACTTCATTTAAAAATACACTAATAAATTATGTTAATAACATATTTATGAAAAACAAATGTTTTCCAAAATGATAAAAAAATTAGTGAGAAGTGTAGCATTGTTTTATATTTTTGCAAGTGTCTGTAATATCTAGCTTAATAGAAGCCACCTAGATTCGTATGTCACTTTTTGCACTGTCTGTCACAATATGAAGTTTTAATTGAAGAATATGAAGAAACTTCAGCTTCACAGAGACACATAGTTTAAAAAAGGCAGAGTATTTTTGTAACGTTTTCAGATAATTGTGAATATTCTTCTTTAATACTATACAAAACTTTGACATGTGATATTAATATTTCTTAAAGGCTAGTTGCAGTGTGGAATCTGAAACCATGTTAATGAACTTTATACCTTGAATTCTCTAAAACTAGGCAAAGAAAAGATGTTGGCTGGATAAGGTGACCAACTTTCTTCCAATGAAAAGGAGGACATAAATAAATAATGAGGATATAAATAAATTAAACAAATACTGCAAATAAAAAAATTTATTCTTTCAACAATAACTAAACAGAAAGCATTATAATATAGTAAATAGATTACGCAGGCATATTATGATTGATTATTATTTAAATATGAATATTTTTTGATTGAATGAGTATTTTTTGTTAACGTGTCATTTTCTAACAAAATATTAGAAATATCCGTACAAGAACTATTTTTCATATTGAATTTCACAGCAAGTGCTGCAGCTAGAGTATCAACATTCAGTCTTGATTTTTCAGTTATCCAAAAATCATTAGCAATTGAAAATACACTTTCAACTGCTGCGTTAGTGCCAGGGCAGCACAATGTAAATTGGACTAGAAGAAGTAAATTTTCATATGGTATATGTGCATTTTTGAAATAGTTGAATATTTCCACCCATCTTTTATCAACTTCAACATGTTCATTTTCCCACTCAACCAATTTTTCAGAATTTAAATAAATATTCAGTTTTTTAATTTCTTCAAATAGACAATTGTCATCTATTTTAATGTCTGGTAGTTCTGTGGATAAAAAGTGAACACAAGTCAAAAAGGAGGACATCTAGGAGAACACTTTTCGAGGGAGAACAGAACTTCCAAAAGGAAGACAGTTGGTCACCTTATGGTTGGACCAACTTTGTATGAGTGAGATTGGTGAGCATTGGTTGAACCATATATATATGTGTTGTTTTTTTTAAGATGAATGACCAATTTCTGCTAATGGATTAGATAATGGTTTTTAGGGGAAGTAAGGAACCAAAGATGATTCCAAAGCTTTTCTCTAGAGCAACTCATTTGCAACATAGAGCACTGCAAAATGGTAAAATTCCATTTATGAATTCTGTATTTCTTTAATATATCTATATCTATATGTGAACATGTGCCTAGAGAGAAGATCCAGAATCGTATCCACCAAAAGCTTAACAGTAGTCATATCTGTGTAACAGGATTTTGGGTGACTTTTAATTTCTCCTTTACACTTCTCTAAAATGTTTGAATGTTTTAAAATGAGCTCCTAACAATTTTATTATCAGAAAATAAAAACTTAATTTTATTATTAAAATAATAGCAATGTTTCCTAAAATAGAATGAGCACAAACTGGTCAGGAATTAAAAGGGGAGTAAGGCTATAATAAACACAATTTTTTTTTATATCCTTTTGTAACTAACACATGGTTTACCTCTAGGAAGATGATTTGCCACTCTTTATTAGTCACACTTTATAAACAGGGGTTAAAGTTCTTAACATTTTTTTCTGGGGCCCTGGATACTCATTTGTGTTTCTTATAACTGTTTTTTTTCCCCCCTTAAACATTGACCTATTAATGAACCCACGTGATAGAAAGGTTTGGAGAAAAGTTGCAGGAGGAATTAAATTTTTATACTTGCAGATATAGATGTACATGTGTCTACCATGTAAAAGTTATTTAATCAACCCACTGGTACTTTATTTTTTACCACTCAGTCAATAATCATTCAAAGCCTATATAATAAGAGAAAATAGCAGTTTCTAAAAGAGTCTATTTCTAAATTTGCTATAAGGGAAAAGAATTTACTTGGGTTCTTTTAGCCTCTGTTAGATATTTTATGTACAGTTTTTAGGATGGTATTTCTGTTTCTTAAATATTATTTGATCCTTGTAAGCAACATCTAAAAAAAATAGTTTTCTCTTTAATTATAAAAGTAATACACTTCATTGTAGAAAATTTGGAAAAACAACATATTAAAATTAAAATCATTCATATTAATTATATTTTCATGCCTGTGAATATGAGTCTGTTTTCTTTTTATTAATGAATGCTTTTAAATTTTTAAAGATTTATTTTTATTGTTTTTTGGTTTTTGACAGAGAGAGAGACAGACAGAGAGAGAGACAGAGAAAATGGGGAGGGCCCAGAGCAATCTCCATAGTTGACAGCATTAGTTTTCCATATAGTTTCACTCCACAGGTGGGCACAGGGCTGTGCAGGGCAGGAACTGGGCC
>PVKE010035691.1:0-16763 GCA_004027555.1 Craseonycteris thonglongyai
GGTATTCCTGTAGTGTAAAAATCTGTGCTTCAGGATTCGGTGAACTCTTGGAAAGCTCTCTGTATCCTGCTGGTTGTGGAAGAATTATTATTATTATTATTATATATATTTTTTTAAGATGTATTTTTATTGTTTTTTGAGACAGACAGAGAGAAGGGGGAGGGCCCAGAGCAGTGTCCATAGTTGACAGCATTAGTTTTCCATATAGTTTCACTCCACAGGTGAGTACAGGGCTGCGCAGGGCAGGAACTGGGCCAGGAGCCTCCTGCACAGGCCCCGGTAAGAACTGAACTGGGGGCACACCCCAGTTCAGCATATGGGTCCACCTAGGCCAGGCCCGGAATTTGATCCTCCAGCCCCAGGGCTGCAAAGCAAGCGCTCAACCCACTGAGCCATCCCAGCTTCCCCCAGGTTTTGGACGCATTTTCTCTGCAAAATGTTGTCGAGATGCTTGAATAAGTAAGTGGTAGTCAGTTGGCAAGAGCTCAGCTGAATATGGCAGATGAGGCAAAACATTGTAGCCCAATTCGTTCAACTTTTGAAGCACTGGATGTGTGATGTGTGGCAGGGCACTGGCGTGGAGACTTGGGCCCTTTTCTGTTGAGCAGTGCCAGCAGCAGGTGTTGCCCTTTTCGGTGCATCTCATCAATTTACTGAGCACACTTCTCAGATGGAATGATTCCACAGGGACTCAAACAGTGACCATGACCTTTTTTTGGTGACAATTTGGCTCTGGCATCATGCCAATGCACCAGCTCATATAGCACTGTCTATGAGGGAGTTTTAAGCAAGTGAATAAATACCAGTAACAGTATTGGAACACCCTCCCTATTCACCTGATCTGGCCCCAGTGACTTCTTTCTTTACCCAAAGACAAAGGAAATATTGACAGGAAGGTATTTTGATGGCATTCAGAACATCTAAGATAATATGACGATGGCTATGATGGCCATTCCAGAAAATAGTTCCAAAATTGCCTTAAAAGGTTGACTAGGTGCTGGCATTGGTGCATAGCTTCCCAAGGGGAGTACTTTGAAGGTAGCCATAGTGATATTCAGCAATGAGGTATATAGCACTTTTTCTAGGATGAGTTCACGAATTTAACTGTCAGATCTCATATAGCAACAAAGAATAGCTGAATTCCAAAAATCAGGGTATATAATCAAACTGAAACCCACTTGCAAAAGCCCAGACAAGAAAAACAATATATATGCAAAAGTGAATCCATATACTCATGCTGGCAAAAAAACTAAAACAAACAAACAACAACAACAACAACTACCCTCAAATTCAGTCAAATCATCAGAATTGAATATATAAATTGGCACCCTGTATTCACTGAGCTACTGGCTTACTCATTGACAAAAAAACAAACAAAAAAACAATTCAGCATAGTAAGGAACATTACAGGGCCCTTTTCCTTACCAAACAGATACAATGTGCCATATAATCACATTCATTACATTACATAGTATAAAGAACTTACAGGAGACTTTATACTCTGTTCTAATCTTCATAAACTAGTTTTTAGGGGGCTTCTTTTGTTTTTTTTATACCATGGATCCTACAATTCTGATTAGGTCTCCTCTTTACTTTAGCTGCTAGAAAACTTACAGCCAAACGTAGCCCCCTAAAGTATAGAGTTTATTTAATAATCGTACTTCAGATCCACCTACTTTTCCTTACTTTCATTTTGCCTCCCTTTTCCCTCTAATGTATTTTTACAAAACTGTATTACTTTTATATTTGTGAACAGCCTTTGTGCAAAATGACAGCAAAAATAAACATTCAACTATTTTCAAACCAATAATAACCATACAATCTTAAGAAAGTCTGATCTTCTTTAACAGTAATAATAGTGTCTAACATTTATTAAGCACCTGATAGCAGGAACTATTCTAAATGCTTTGCAAATATTAACTAATGTAACCCTCTCCACCACTCAATGATGAAAATATAATTATCCCCCACTTCACAAATGAGAAATTGGGGCATAGGGAAATTTAAAAATTTACCCAAAGTAAGTAAACACTGCTATAAAGCGATAAAAAGAGGGTTTGAACCCAGGCAATCAGTCTCCATCTCCTTAATCATGGCCCCATAGTGATGAGTTTTCATTCATCAAAACTACAGGACTTCAGAGGATGGATAGCTAAGTGGTTGAGCATTTGCCTCACAACTGCAAGGTCCAGAGTTCGATTTCAAGCCCCTACCTATGCAAACCTATATGCTGAACTGCAGAACAACTGGTAACCGCTGGGATGGCTCAGTGGCAAAGGTTCTCCCTTCCTATGCAGGAGGCCCCAAGTTTGGTTCCCACCACACCAGACCCCACATCCACCTGTGTGGAATGAAACTATGTCACAACTAATGATGTACAACTATGGAGACTGCTCTGGGCCCTACTCGCTTTTCTCTCTCTCTCTCTCTCTCTCTCTCTCTCTCTCTCTCTCTCTCTCTCTCTCTCTCTCTCTCTCTCTCACCTTATAAATAAATACATACATACATACACACATACATGACTTCTAAAACAAGGTACAAGGTATTTTTCAATTCCTAAAATTACAATAAGAATTAGAACTAGCAATAACTTTAAAAATTAAACTCACAGCCGTACCAAAAACCATAATCTTAATCTCTAAAATTCCACCAGACGCAACCAATAACTTGCAGGAAAATTAAAATGATGAATAACACCTACACAGTGCCAGGTTTTGTTCTAATTTAGTTTCTTATTAATCCTCCTGACAATCCCATTAAGTAACTACTATTATCGCTCGTAAGTGTGAACCTAGTTTTTCAAACTAGTTTGGTTCCAGAGTCACGCTCTTAACTATTATTTTACTCTGCTTCTCCATTTAACTTCCTCCTTTCATCACTTCCTCCTTCCATCACTTCCTACACTAAAAGTTCAAAGCAAGCTAAGTGGACTTATTAGCAGTTACTCTACATCCGAGATATCAACACTGAGAGATTCTAATTCCACAGAGTGGGGCTGTAACCCAGTATCTGTATTTTTTGTAAAGGTACCATGTGATTCTTGTAAACCTCAGTTAACATTCATTGCCTTAGGTTTCTAAACTAGACAGGACTTGACAACTTTTTTTGGGGGGGGGGGGGGGAGGGTTAAATAAATAAATACAGACAGACACACTCATAAATATAAATTTCCCCTACTCCCCTTTCCCAAAGAAAGACCGGGAAGTAGTAAAATATTATGTAAGGTAAAGTTAGAAAGGTAACATGACATTTTATGCCATGTTAACCAGCCTTGAGTATTACTTTAATGGCTGTAACAAAATGTTGTTTTTTAAAGCAAAAGACAATCATATCTGTGCATTAGAAAAACAACTCCAGTGGTGATATAGAGAGGTGACTGTGGGCAAAGAGGCTGCAGACAAGGAGAAAAACTCAGCTAAGAACTCATGACTAAAGGCACACTAAAGGCTTGAATGAACTAAGCATCGAGAATGAAGAAGATGTAACAAATTTAAGGAACATCTTTAAGGTAAAACTGGTAGGACTTAGTTATTGGGTAGTTATTGTTATAGAAATGGACATCTTCAAGTCTGTTTTACATGCAACCAGGTGAATGATGATATCATTAAACTAGATCTGAACTTACTCAGGGAAGATTTAAATGGGTTCTGTGGGTCACAACAGTATTATTTCAGCTTTTGGCTTGGAAAAATAGTTTCAGTGGAGTGATGGGAATGGGTGTGAAAATGAGTGATAATAAATGAGGTAATGAAGTAGAATTATGAAATAAAAGACTAATTTTAAGAAGTCAGATTATGAAAGGTAGCGGCTGGAAAGAGTGAAAAAAGTCTTATATTTCACATCCGTTTCATCATCTCAAGGGTTCTTTCAAAATCAATCCACACCTGAAAGAGAGAAGTGTAGTTTAAAAGGAGAGCAAAACAGGGTAACCTTCAAATATGTAGTGAATCTAGCAGAATATCAGCACCCTCTCTGACGACAAAAACTGACAAAACCACCAAAGAGCATGAATAATCCAAAAAAAAGGTGACAAACCTATCATTTAAAATAGCCAGTATGTAAAAGTAAGTAATTTTTTAAATGCTTTTATTATTTCAGGTATTCCTAATAACTCCAATACAAGAAATAATGATTGGCATCACCTCCATTCTGGAGATAAACAGTATGAAAGAACGAAAAGTCATGCTTGCTCAAATTCCCAAGGTCACATTTCAGAGTAAACTGCAAAATCAAGGCTATATATGTTATTCAGCCACCTAGTATAGTAGTCCATACACCAAACCACAAACGCTGCCAAATAATTCAGAATGGGATGAAGAGGGCAGCACCGACAAAACGAGTGAAACTCAAGATACACAGGATGGTATCCGCAACAACTAAACCGTCCTTAGTGTGGGATGAGTCATCGCCAAACCCAACCGTTTACGAAATACTCCCTCAGTGGGTAATGCTGCCAGCAGCATGCCACGATAGTGCTAAATAACAGGCGTTAAGAGATGCCTTCGGAACGCAAATAGGCACTCTACAACGAAATCTCCTCGGCACCCAATTCTAGTTCCGAACAAACTAGCAGGGGTCACTGACCACCTCCGTAAGAAGCCACCAGACTCTCCGACGGTAACATAACAGAGACGTCTAGGAAACAAATACCTTAACTAACGCCTTCGAGGCAAGCGTGGGACGGGATAAATCTCCAGCTCCCTGAGTGGAAGCATGCCTTTCTGCTCGCAACCACCAACCAACTCGGGAGTTCGGTAAAATGGACCCAATACACTCTTTTCTTCTAAGCACGCCGCTGCCTAGCACCTGTTTTCAGCTGCTCCCGAAGGGCCTTCGTTAGAGTGAAGCAGACGACCGCAGGAGCAAATAGATAACGCCTCAAAGGAAAAGAGAAAGCCGCTGGAGGCAGAAGAGCAAATATGAAGAGCTAGAGTCTGAAAAAAGTGAACCAGAAAAAAAGAAAGGAACTAGGCAACAACCTGTCCCTCGGAAAAGGTAATGCAAATAAAGCCCACCCGCCCCCCGGCCGGAGGCAGAGCGGCCCAGAACAGTGCCATGGCCTAGCTGGCCTTGGAGCAGGAGCCCGGGCTCTAATTCCCGGGCAGAGCCGGTATTCTCGAGAAAACCGCTGACACCACCGAGTCTTCTTCTCCTACACCCGCCACAGACTCAGAGAAGCCCTGGCGTCCCCCTCCTCGGCCGGCCCCCTAGCAGCGAAAGCACCCCCATCACAGAGAAAGGCAGGGCTGTTCCTGGGCCGTTACTTACCTTACCGCTCGCGACACCCGCCGCCGCCATGTTCCTGGTGCGTGCCCGTGATGACGTAGCAGCGACTCACGTGTCCTCGGACTCACAACAACATCCGCCAAAACTGGACCGATATCCGGGCGGAAAGGGGCGGGGTAGCGGGAGCGGCGCGGAGGGAACGGGCCGTGCGGGAGGCGCGGCCTGACTCCGGCGGGCCGAATGAGGCTCGGAAGTGGCTAGGGTGGGGTCTTTGGTACATACTGCGCATGTGCCAATGAATTTTTCTTACGAAAAAAACCCGAACTCAAGTGTTTTGCCTTGGGTTTGCCAGGGAGCAAGACTCAGCCATTGGCAGGCCACTTCAGTCTCGTAAGAACACCATATTGGGAGCCAGCAAACATGATCCTGGTATTGTGGCCACAGGCTAGCTACTTCCAGGTTCAGCCTCAGTGTCTCATCTGAAAAATTGACATTGTTGGGCTGTAGTGAAGATTAAAGGAATCCCACACATGCAGACTTCTTCCCTCTGTAAGTGAAGTTTCAAAATTTCAGTCTGGTCACTGCCACACCCACCCGACGTTGAACAAGGTATTCTGATAAGAACTGCAGTAATACCACGCCCTCACTAATTCAGAGTCCAACGCACAGAGTTTATAGCGCCTACACAGTTACTGAACTTAGAAACTTGTTTCAAGTCACATAACTTGAAACAACTTTCCAAATTCATCCAAGCTTCAGGATGAGAATTACCCCTAGAGTGGTACAATGCATATGTGGTAAAATGATTTGTTGAGACAGTAAGATACTAATTTTTGTTCTCAGTGCTATAAAAGAATGCCAGAAAATGATTTGATACTATGATAGCACTGGCACAGGATCTAGGACCTCCCTAGCTCCCACAGTAGAAAAAAGAGGCCCCTTGATTCCAAACATCTGTGCCCATTGAGGTACTTCTCTCCTCACACAGTGGAGAGAGATTAGAGGCTTTTGAGGTTGGTTGAATAAGTGGCAGCCAATGGGAATAACAGAAAAAGGAGGGTTACAGGTTGTGTATCAGGAACCCAATGGGAAAGGGAGGTGTCAGGACCTTGGATGAGAATAGATGTGTGGCACAATTAGAGAGGCTGCACAGTAGATAGAGATCCTAACCACGACCAAGCCCCATGCCCAAGCTTGGCACTGAATCAGCAAAGTAGCTCATTTGTAATGAATCAATGAGCCAGAGAAATGGGCAAATTAACAGTAACCAACATTGAGTGAAGAGTTAAGGGCCTTTCAGGTGTACCAGACTGAGTCAAACCCCCAGAACCTACCTACAACTCTGGTGTGGTTTGTAGAGCCCTAATAATGGCCCAGAATAAATTTTCCACAAGCTAAGAATAATGGGGCGTGGTTAGAGAAATTTTTTAATATGATATTTCTTATCCTTGTGTTTTGAAGAAAAGTTGAAACACTTAGAACAGTGGCAGGAATAGAAGAATACTCAATAAACAGTTCCTATTATTTATATAATAACTTGTGAATTAAAGGCTAAATTCATCCACTACTTCTTCATATTCTTAAGCCTCATCCTCCAACTGTCCCTTCAATGCTGGTGCTACCCATTGGCTATTCTTGAATTTCTTTTCCTTTTTTTCCGAACACTTTTCCTGGGCCATTATCTTCATATTCTGGTATCACCACCTCCTATGTACTAATGACTCCCAAATATCTCCAGCCCAAGTCTCTTTCTTTCCTGAAGTCTGGAACCTACACCAACTGCCTACTGGACCTTTTTATTTGAGTGATCCACTCACACCTCAAAAAAATTCTTAATATTTTCAACTCAATTTTAGTCTGCAGACCAGCAGAACCAACATCACCTGGAAGATTGTTAGAAATGCAGAATCTCAGATCTCATTCCCGAACTACTGAGTCAAACTCTGCATCTTGGGATTCCCTAGGTGATTTGTGTGCACATTAAATTTTGAAAAGCACAGTCTCTTTTTTTAAAAAAAATTGGTTTTATTGTTTGAGAGAAAGTGAGAGAGACAGAGAGAGAGAGACAGAGAGAAGTGGGGGAAGGGGCCCAGAGCAGTCTCAGAGTTGTACATCATTAATGTTTTGTTGTTTTTTTTTAAATATTTATTTATTTATTTATGAGAGAGAGAGAGAGAGAGAAAGAGAGAGAGAGAGATACAGAACTGAACTGGGGGAGCTCCCAGTTCAGCATATGGTTCCGCACGGGCCGGGGCCGGGATTCGATCCCTGGTCCCCGGCGCTGCAAAGTGAGCGCTCAACCCACTGAGCCACCCCGGCTTCCCCCATTAATGTTTTTGACATGGTTTCATTCCATGCAGGGCATGGGGATGTGGGGCTGCACAGGGCAGAAGGGAACCAGGGGCCTCCCTCGTGGGAGGTGAGAACCTTCACCACCATCCTGGTGGTTACCAGTTGTGACACAGTTCAGCATATGGGTTTGCATGGGCCGGAACTGGCATTCCATCCCCAGACCTCACAGTTGCAAGGCAAGCACTCAACCCCAAGAAGCACAGTCTTAAATGAAATATGCTTTTTGTTTTCTGAAAATGACTACCATTTGCTGAACTAGAGATGTAGTCAGAACACAGTTTCTCCAAGAAAGTGTTGCTCTTAGATTCCCTTCTCAGGTGTGTCTTTTGGAAAGCTCCTAGGAAACACCCCCCAAAATGTCTCTTTTTCCTATCCCCATTACTGATCTCACTGTTCAGGTCTCTCATTACCTCTGGTTTGGATGATTACTTATTTGGATAGCATCTTAGTTCATTCCCTTGCTTTCTGCTTCATCTTTCTCCTACCCCATAATTTATATCCCTATCACATTAATCTTTATAGAGCATAAATGTGGTCATGTGAACTCCATAATTAAAATCCCTTAATAACTCCCCATCTCTTCAGGAAAGAATCCAAATTCTCCAGAATAGCATGCAAGTTCCTTCATAAGCTGTTCCTACCCACCATTTTAACTTTCTCCCAACTTTCCCCACTCAAACCCCATAGCCAAATATCTGAATATTCCCTGAATATGCCATGCTGTGTCCCAAGATTGCTTCTGACTGTAGCAGATTGGCTGGCCTTGGATCAAGACCATGCCTGAGGCAATTACTGAGGCCCAAAATATATTATGTTCTGATTGGTCAGATTTGAATCAAATGCCCACAGCTTCAGGCAAAGTACATGGAATGAGAGGAAAGGTAGAGCCCAGAGAAAAGTCCAGGAACCATTCTCAAAAAAGTGGGAGAGGAGGAGTAGCTTCTGGGTAAACCAAAGCAGACATCAATAACAGAGGCTCCATTTCTGCTCTCCCATGGTATCACACTGCAAAATACTTAGTGGGTTACTGAACTGCCTTCCTTTCCCTACGAGGCTGTGGAATTTTGAAAGGCAGGGAATGTGCTTTTCCCTTCTGTGACAACCACACCTGACACAAATGACTGAGCCATTGTAGACAATAAAGGACTGATTTAACAATTAATTTAAATCAATTTTCTGTTTAGAAATGGCACAGTTATATTACACCTTCAAGAGGAAAGAGACTCTTTAAGTTCTCTAATGATACTCTGTGTCTATATACAAAAGGAAGAAACAGGTCAGGATTTCAACATCGTTTGTATCATGTTTTCATTTTTTACTGTATTACAAGGAAAATAAACATAGGACACTTACGACAGATGGACAGGTTTGCAAAGCAGCATGCATATAAATTTAATGTAAATAAAGTCATTGAGTACTCTATAACTTAACAGGGTGGCCAACATTTTGGCTTCCTGAGCCACACTGAAAGAACTGTCTTGAGCCACACATAAAATACACTAACACTAATGATAGCTGATTAGCTTAAAAAAAAAAAAAAGTATCTTATAATGTTAAAAAGAAAGTTTACGAATTTGTGTTGGGCTGCATTCAAAGCCATCCTGGGCCTCTTGCGACCCACAGGCCACAGGTTAGACAAGCTTGACTTAAAACAAAATAATTACTATTTTCATGGGAGTAGTTTTATAGTTTAACTTTACTCTTATAAACCATATAGTCATTTACTAATTATAACATTACTTAAAATATCATATGATGTAAAAAATTCTTAATAAGTACCTTAAAGATACCTTAGACCTGGGTGAGACTTTAGAGATAGTCTCCCCAAGTTTTTCAGTTGGAAAGAATTGAATCTCTTAGAGATTAATTACTTGCCAAAGTTATGAGCTGCTTTATGGCTGAATAGAGTCTACGTTAGACATACGAGTCCTGGCTGTCATACCCTATCAGTTAAAAGTGATCACTCTCCCCTCTAAACTACAGCATTTAATCACGTGTTTGATCTTATTCTCTGTCACCTCAATTTCTAACTGACCTACTTGTATTTGTTTTTTATAGTGTATCATATGTCACATATTATCTATTAAGATTCTCCCAACTTTGCCACAAGTCATTGATCTCTATCTTTCCTGAACCCTTAAAACAGTCAGACTAAAACTTTTACTGCTTGACTTTTCAAGGTACTACCATGAACAGAGCATAGATCTTGCAGAATTTCTCTCTGGATAAATTGACCGGTTGAAAAAACCAGACCTATAGATGTTGACAATTGGGGATCTCCATTGAAATGATGCAACTACATTATCCTTCAGTGAAGAATAAAAACAAACCAGCCTCACCCACACACCTAAAGCTTCCAGTCAGCTTTTGTTTCTGGACTCTTATCTATAAACAGATAACCATGGATCACTCCACATTTGAAGAAAACCTTTAAGATAAAAGACAGAGATGAAAATGAACAGTCTAACAAAAAAGCAATTCAAGACAGACAATGCAAAGAACAGAAGAAAAAATTTATAATATAATATATACATTTAGAAAGGTGAAAGAAGATTTTGCATCCATGAAACAAGAATAAAAGGTCATGTAAATGAATATTCAGGAAACAAAAACAAGCTCTTAGACTTGCAAGCTTGTCCAACCTGCAGCCCACAGGTCACACATGACCCAGGAGGGCTTTGAATGTGGCCCAAGATAAATTCATAAAAAGTTTTCATAATGTTTTAAGAAAGTTTAAGTTTTGTTGTTTTTTTTAGCACATCACCTATCATTAGTGTTCATGTATTTTATGTATGGCCCAAGACAATTCTTCTTCCAATGTGGCCCATGGAAGCCAAAACTTTGGACACACTGTTAGGGTTTAAAATATAATATGAATGAAGATATGATGAAGAAATGTCCCAGTAATTAAAACAAAAGGACAGGGGGAAGCCAGAATGGCTCAGCAGGTTAGGTGCTCGCTTTGCAGCTCAGGGGCACAAGGATCAAGTCCCAGACCTGGCCCGTGCAAACTCACATGCTGAACTGGGGTGTGCTTCCCATGTGGGAGGCCCCCAGCCCAGTTCCAACCCTGTGCCCCACCCCACCCACCTGTGTGGAATGAAACCATGTCAAAAATTGATTACGTACAACTATGGAGACTGCTCTGGGCCCTCCCCTTCTCTCTGTCTCTGTCTCTGTCTCTGTCTCTGTCTCTGTCTCTCTCTCTCTGTCAAAAACAATAAAATAAATAAGTAAATAAAAATTGGTGGATCAGAATAAGATACCCAACATACAAATGAAGCAAAGAGAGCAGAGAATATGGGGGAAAGGATATTATCAAACAAAAAAAATATTCCAGAAGTGTCAGACATGAGTTTTCAAGTCTAATCAACCCACTAACTGCCCAAGAATGAAAAAGACCAAAAACGAAGGACATATTTGTGAAATTTCAGAATAATTGGATTAAAAAAATTAGCAAATACTTTCACAAAGGGAAAAAAAGGAAAATATGTTATACAAAAAGGATGAGAATAAACATATCTTTGTACTTGCTAGTAGAAGCACTGGAAGCTGTAAGACAATGGAGTAAAGCCTTTGAAAATATTTTTCCTGGGGAAGCAGGGATGGCTCAGTGGGTTAAGCACTAGCTTTTGTAACCTCAGGGATCAAGGATTGAATCCGTCCCTGGCCTGTGCAAACCCATATGCTGAACTGCAATGTACTTCCCGTGCAGGAGGCCCCCAGTTCAATTCTCACCCCCCAGTTAGGCCCCTGGCTCAAGGGGCGTGCCTCCCATATGGGAGGCCTCCAGCCCGGTTCCTGCCCTTCTTGACCCCCACCCACCTGTGTTGAAAACTGATGATGTAAAACTATGGAGACTGCTCTGGGCCCTCCCACTTCTGTCTCTTCTCTCTCTGTCTCTCTCGGTCTCTGTCAAAAACAAAAAAATAAGTGTTTAAAAAAAAGAACATATTTTTTCTTTGTAGGTTATGGTTTTCTTTTTACTGGCTGCCTTGAGGATTTTTTGTCTTTGATCTTTGACATCTTCAGTATATTGTGCCTTGGAGAAGGTCTACTAGGATTCACATAGCTAGGTGTCCTGTTTCTTTCTTGAATTTGAGGTTCCAGTTCTTTCCATAGACTCAGGAAGTTCTCATCTACTATTTGTTTGAGCAAATTCTCTGCGTGCATCCTGTCCTCTGCTCCTTCTGGAACATCTCCTGTTCTTATGTTACCTTTTTAATGGAGTCAAATAGTTCTTATAGAGATCTTTCATTTCTTTTAACTGTCAGGTCTCTTTCTTTTCTTCCTTCTGTGACATTTCCAGCTTTCTGTCCTCCTTTTCACTAATTTTTTCCTTCATCTGGTCTGCTCTGCTTCCTATACTAGCTATTTCATTTTTTTTTTTTTAATTTATGTTATTGTTTGAGAGGCGATAGAAAGAGAGAGAAAAAAGGGGGAGGGTCCAGTGCAGTGTCCATAGTGGCACATCATTAGTTGTTACATAGTTTTATGCCACACAGGTGAAAGTAAGGCTGCATGGGGTGGGAACTGAAATGGGGGCTGCTAGCATGGGATGTGAGAACCTTCACTACCATCCCCATGGTTACCAGTAGTGCCACAGTTCAACATATGAGGTTTGCACAGTCCCAGGTCAGGATTCAATCCCACAACCTCACAGTTGCAAGGCAAGCACTCAACCTGCTTAGCTATCTCGGCATCCCTCATTTTTCTTTTCTCTTATTGTGTTGTTTACCTCCAGAATTTCTATTTGGTTCTTTTTTATAGTTTCATTTTCTTTGTTAAAGTATTCCTTTTGCTCTCAGATTTCCTTCCTGAGAACATTTAGCTGCTTTTCTGTGTTTAACTGTCTTTCTTTGCTCTCTTTGAGTGTTTTCAGAATTGCAGTCTTGAATTCTGTGTCACTTAGCTCACATATTTCCATATCTTTAAGCTCTTTTTTTGGAAATTTTTCCATTTCTTTCTGAGCACCTTTGTTCACAAGGGTACTCATTGCTCTTGGAGTGGTCCATTTCCTCAGCATAAAGACTTTTATCATGATAGATATGAAAAGGTCTTTCTTTCACTTCCCAGCTGGTGTCTCTGCAAGATCTTACAATATTTTCTCTTGGTTATTCAGTTTTCTTACTGTGGGGGACTTCCTAGAAGGTGGGCTTCTCTTTGACTCAGTAACCTTGGTCTCTGTACCCCTCCTTTTTGAAGAGATATGGTGGGCAATGGTATTCTATGCCTCCAAGTTTCCACTGCAGTCAGAAGCTGCCATGCCTGTTCTTCAGTTTTCCTAAATCGCTCTACTGGCTTCAGCAGGAAAGGTGGGGGTGAGGTTTATTGGGAAAGGTGCAGGTCTGTTTACATCACAAATAATGGCAGCATCCTGGCAGCAGCTCACAGTAGGCAGGCTCTGGCCAGGGCCAGTGGGGTGAGCCCTGGGGGAGAGCAAGGGGAAGCAGCCAGGATCTGTGTCCAAAGCCACACAGTGCTCCAGCTGCGACCCTACCTCATCAAGGGCCTCTCCACACTTCAGTGATAGGTAAACTGCTGCAGACACACTGGTCACAGGCCCTATGCTCAGGCCACGGACCCCACACTCCAGCCACCAGCCCTGTACTTCAGCTGCCCACATTGTACTCTGGCTGCCTGCACTGCTCTTTGGGCCACATCCAGTGCCATGTTTTGACCTCTTAGACTGCATTATGACCACATGTGCCACACTATGGATACTCTACTCACACTCATACCACCAGCATCATGCTACAGACACCTATGCCCTGTTTCTACTGTCTGCCCCATTTCCCAGCTGCTCGTACTTCCACTTTTGTTGACTCTCAGCCTCCAACCCACCCAGGGTCATGCTGCACCTCAGACTGTGCTCCCATGCTCCCAACTTCAGTCTCTCCTCTGCTGGTTTCTGGGCTAGCCTCTGGGGAGGTCTCTAGGTCGCACTTCACAGCATGTCTTTGCACTGCTCCCTTTTCTTCTCTCTCACTTGTCTCCCTTTCTCTGGCCTTTAGGTGTTTTCTTGGGATGACTGGGTCCCTCCGCTGAGGCTATGTGTTGCTTTGGGATTCCCTGGTTGGATTTTACTTGTTCAATTTGTTGTTTTTTTCCAGGAGAGTTTTCAAGAGCTCCTCTCACACTGCCATCTTAATGACATGTTGGTCCTTTGAAAATATTTTTAATGATATACCCAACCAAATACTCAGTCAAGTGTGAGAGTAAAACAATTTATTTTCACATATGCAAGTTCAGAAGAAGGCAATTAATTATGAGAGAACAACATATAGAATCTTGAAAATGGAAAACACCTGGATGCAACACAAAAGGGAATCTTGAGGGCATTCCTGATGGGAATGTGAAATGGAGTAGCCACTGTGGAAAAAATAGGGCAGTTTTTCAAAAATTTAAGCAAAATTACCATATGTTCCAGCAATTTTACTCCTAGATATATATCCAAAAAAGATGAAAGCCAAGACAGATATTTGCACACGAATATTTATAGCAGTATTATTCACAATAGGCAACAGGTTGAAACTGACTAAAAATCTATCCAACATATCCATGCAATAGAATATTGTTCAGTCTTAAATAATGATACAATTCTGTTATGTGTTATTATATGGATGAACCTTGAAAACATTACACTAAGTTAAATAAGCCAGGCACAAAATGACAAATATTGTATGATTCTCCCCATATGAGATACCTAGAATGGTGAAATTCATAAAGACAGAAAGTGGAAGAGTGGTCTAGGAACAAAAAGGGGGATGGGGAGAATAGGAGTCAATGTTTAATGTATGTAGAGTTTCAGTTTGGAATAATAAAAAATTCTACGAATAGTGGTGATAGTTGCACAAAAATATGAATATACTTAATGCTACTGATTATATACTTAAAATGACTGAAATAGAAAATTTCATATTATGTATATTCACCACAACTTTTTAAATAATTAGGAAAAATATAAGAAAATACCCAGAATCTAGGTTTAAACCAAGTTCTTAGACTTGACATCAAGATCATGATTCATAGGGGAAACCGGATGGCTCAGTGGGTTAAAGCCTCGCTTTACAGCCCCAGGGACTGCAGATTGAATCCTGGCCCTGGACCATGTGGACCCATATGCTGAACTGGGGTGTGCTTCCCATCCCAGTTCAGCTCCCACCAGAGCAAGCATCCCATGTGGGAGGTCCCCAGTCTGGCTTCTGCACAAGGTGAGCCTCTCATGTGGGAGGCCCCCTGGCCCCGTTCCTGTTCTGCATGGCCCCGCGCCCACCTGTGGAGTGAAACTATGTCAAGAATTAGTGACATACAACTATGGAGACTACTCTGGGACCTCCCCCTTCTCTCTGTCTCTGTCTCTGTCTCTGTCTCTCTCTCTCTCTCTGTCTCTCTCTGTGTCACAAATAATAAAAATAAATCTAAAAGAAAAAACTTGATGTGTATTATAACCCATCACCAAATACTTCTCAGCACATGTCTGCAGCTACAAGTACCGGTACACCCACAGCAGGATATAGTCAAATGGTGAGTGCCTCGGGCATTACACTGCAGGAAAGGAAATACTCTGAGGAGTATTATTAAATATGGGTCCTAAGCTTTGTGAGTTGTGTGGGGGAAATATTACCCAACGGTTCCATGAAACCCTCTCTACTCATGTGATAGTTAGAAACTAAACATCCTATGTATGAAAACAAAGAAAAGCATCCAATTGTTACTTCATACATGATGTCAGGAAAGAAAGATAATGAGAATGCAGTTGAGGCTTCATACCATACTGCTTATCACATAGCTAACTGTGGTGAAAACCACACCATAGCTGAACATTTAATTCCTCCTGTATTAAGGATACTGTTTTTTTGTATGTTTGTGGAAGAACGTGTCTGCAAAATCAATGCTATCTCTTTTTAAAACAATACAGTGTCTCAACAAATTCAGGTCATGTCTGACGATGTTGACTCTGTAGTAGTAGATAGAATTAGAAAAAGTAAATGTTTTCCCATCCAAATCAATGGAAGTATAGATGTTGCTGATTTATCTATTTTGCTCATCATCACAAAGTTCTTGATAGGAAATGAAATTGAGGAAAACCTGTTGACAGAGCATACCACAGGTGAAGATATTTTTAATACAATCAATGCTCATTTAATTGAAAAGGACATTCATTGGTCAAATTGTTGTGTGTGTGTGTACTGACGGAGGCAAGCCTATGTCAGGTTGATCTATAGGCCTGCGTGGCAGAATTAAAAACGTAGCTCCCCATGTACATGATGTCACTGCTGCATTCTGTAGACAACATCTTACATCCAAGGCTCTTCCTAGTGAACTGAAAAGTGTTCTTGATGAAGCTGGAAAATTGTAAATTTTATGAAGTCACAACCATGAAAGTCCTGATCATTTAAAGCACTGTGTGAAGAAATGAACAGCATTCACAGCACATTACTTTTGCATACAGAAGTAAGGTGGCTATCTTGTGGCAAAGTACTTACATTGATGTTTCAACTTAGATATAAACTCCAGGTGTTTTTTGAAGACCCTCATTTCCCTCTTGGTCCAAAGTTTCAGGACAGTGATTGGCTTCCATGTCTTGCATATTTATCAGATATTTTTCTAGGAATAAACAAACTCACCTTGGGACTTTAAAACAGTTCAATCACTATAAGAAAAGTGACAAAATTGAGTCAATGATTAAAAAACTGGACCTTTGGAAAGTGTGTATTGAAAGAGGTCAGCCTGAAGTTTTTGGAACTTTGCACAACTTCTTATCTAAGAATGATTTTGCACCTGTCTCAAAATATGAAAGAGAATATTGTAATTCATTTGGAAGGTCTTAAAGTGTCCTTTTATGAGTATTTCTCTCAATGTGAAAAGGAAAACAACTGGATTGTAGATCACTTCAATGAAGACTTATTCAAAGAAGGTAAAGTATCAATTAATTTAAAAGAGCATTAATTGAACTTTCAACCAATTTTTCTTTAAATTCTGATTTTTTTTTTTATCTTTTCACATTTATAGAGAGAAATTATCTTTTTGTCTTCAGTGCATAGTTATTTCTATTTTACTTTTTGACAGATAGAGAGAGAGACAGAGACAGAGACAGTTAGAGAACCAAACTGTGGGAACTCCCCAGTTCAGCACGTGGGTCCTGCCTGGGCCGGAGCCGGGATTCGATCCTCGGTCCCCAT
>PVKE010035692.1:0-16761 GCA_004027555.1 Craseonycteris thonglongyai
CAGCATTATGGACACACTCAATGGTTTGGTGTTTACCTGGAGAGGGGGGAGAAGGGGGAAGGAGAGTTTTGGGGGTAGGGGGGAGTGGGCACCAGATATATGGTGTTGGAGGGGGACCTGATTCTGGGAGCTGGGCACACAATGCGATGCATGGGTGATGTGATGTGGAGTTGTACATCGGGAAACTACCTAATTGTTAACAACCAATGTCACCCCATTAAATTTAACAATAAAATATAATAATATTAAAAAAATAAATAAATAAAAATAATAATAATAAAATAAAACAATGATGTACCTAAGAGCAATAAACCAAACTATCAAACAAACCATGGTCTCTAAATACCACTGTTCACTAAAAGGAACAAGGGTTCCTTTGGAAAAACATTGCAGGTCTCATACAGGAACTGTACAAAATTAACCTGATATATACTATTTTTAATATTAATACAAGAAAAAGTCAGGATGTATTTAGGCCTTCTGAAATGACAGCATGAGGAGTTCTGCAGATTTTTTTCCCTGTGAAAGAACTGTTCAACTCATGGAAATTATAAATCACAATAATTTTAAATCATTGTAAATATAAATGGAAGCATACAGCAAATTGAGAAACCCTCACTTAATAAAATTTATTAAATCTTAGAGAGAAGACTGGGCATTTTTTGCACTATAGTTAGGGCCTGCTTCCACCAGCCACCCCCACACCCATCACTATGTTACTGGAGATGTACTCCAGGCAGGTGTTACCAAAAGGATGGGAGGGGGGTCCTTTTATTCTCTCCCAGTCCCCGGTTATAAGGCTATGGTTTTAACACAAGAGGCTCTGTCTGCCAGAATCTCTCATCCCTCTATTCTGAGAGCTTGTAGCCAAGAAGCCTGGAGTCTCCTCCCCTCACCGAGCTCCCACTCCTCTGATGCTATCTATTCAAGTCTTTGCAGACCAAGAGTATTGAGGCCCTGATCCATGCCCCTGCCTAGTTTCTGCTTGTATGGCATAGGCTTTACTCAGGGAGGGGCAAGCTAAGAATATGGCAGACTACCATCCTCACTCCCAACTCATATTCATGAAGTGAAGGTGTCATTCTGGAAGAAGTAGGCCACCACATTCATATCCAGTTCTGGTGCAATAATGTATCAGAGGTTCTGCTTAGGGAGAGTCAAGATGGAAACACCTGTAGCTCCCCAAATATGCTGAAGGGCTGATTTTATTGGCAAAAGATCAGGAGGTACTCATGTCCTAAGGTATTTTTGAAAACTATTAAGATCTTAGTGGTAAAAATGGTAATAGCTTAATGAAACTAGTTGCAACAAACAAAATAGCCAACCAGTCAGAAATTTAAGTAAGAACCAGGAAAAGAGACAAATAAAAAGGGGCCGCGCTAAGATCATGGTTCTGGGTTTCTGAAGGCTGTGCTCAGGCACTAGGCTGCATCCAGACAGAAGCAACCATATTGGGCGCTTGAGAACTACTAGTTCCTGGCCTGAGGGTGGGGTGGAATTGAAACCTTTGTCCAAGATAGACATAGATCCATCAGCAAAGAACAAAAGCCTTATAAGTTCAAAGAGCTTAAATTCTGACCAATCACTGCCAAACATTAAACTATGCTGAGTCAGTTATGACTTCTACGAATCCAGGCTTAAAAATAAACACAAGGAGGAAAAAAAAGAATAGTGACATCCTTGGCAATACACGTTGGATGAATTAGATTTTACAGAATTAGTCCAGGTAAACCACATAAACTAACAAAGCCAACAGCATCAGTAAGCCTCTGAGAAGGGAAAGGGGCACTCAGAATCCAGAGTTGTTACAATATGTTATTTTACATATGCAGTTTTCAGAGGGAAAAAAAAAGACATGCAAATACACAGGATAGTGTGACTCATGTAGGAAAAACAATGGGCAATAGAAATCGCCTTTAATGGGGCCCAGCTAGACACAGCAGACAAAAGTTTCAGAGCAACTATTATAAATATGTTCAACAAACGAAAGGGAACCATGTTTAGAAACTTAAGTGAAAGTGTGATAACAGTGATTTATCAAATAAAGAATATCAATGAGACAGAACTTTAAAAAACAAATAAAAATTATGACCTTGAAAAATATATTGTAGTGTTTGATACAAAAGTATTTATTAGAGGGGCTCAAATGGAGATATGAGCTTCCAAAGGGTGGGTGGATAAGCAAACCTGAGAATAAGTCATTTAAGGTTATAAAATCTGAACAACAAAATAACAAAAGAATGATGAAAAATAAATAAACCTTAAGAGAGCTATAGGAAATCATTAAGTATACCAATATACATGTAATGAGGAGAAGAGGCTCTTGAGAAATAATAGCTGAGAACTTCCCACATACGGTAAAAAAAAGTTAATTTATACAACCAAAAATTTCAAATAGAATAGAATAGAATAAACAAATTTCAAATAGAATATCCAAATAGAATAAACATAGAGAGATCCATATTTACACCCAAGATAATCAATAAGTTGTAAAACAAAGACAAAGAGAAGTTCTAGAAAGCACAGGAGAAAATAAACCATTTCTTCACATATAAGAGAATGTCATAAAGATTAACAAGTAACTTTTTATCAGAAATAATGGAGGACAGGATACAGTGGAACAACATATTAAAATGCTGGAGCGGGGGGTGGAGGAAACTGTCTACCAAGAATCCTATATCCAATAAAACTATCTTTCAGAAACAAAGACAAAGGGAAAGCAACTCCTGGTATGATGGCATGGGAAACTCTAATGACCCACTCCCAGAGAAACTGGTGAAAATTATTTTAAAACAACTGTTTCAAGCCTCTAGAAATAGTCTTAAGGGCAAATGAATAAATATCCTTTGAAGAAAAGATGTGAAAATTTAGTAACAAAGATGAGAGACTGTGGTACCTGAACCCTACAAAACAGCTCTTCTACTGTAGTCATAGCCAGTCCTCACAACCAACTAGCCTCAGGGTCAAACTTTGACATGCAAATAGAAACCAAGGCTCAACTACAAGAGAGCTCATACAACCCATACAAGGAACACACCTGGAGCACCTGGCTCCAGGTGTCATGGAGACTGCACCACTGTACAACCCAGCACACCTACTATAGAAGGCCACTCTACTAAGACCATGATATAGCAGTTCTACATAATACATAGAACCGAACACAGAAAAGTACCCAACAGGGAGACAAAGAAACAAGGGAAGTAGAAGTAAAAATATATGAATTAACTAATGCATGAGTGGGACTATATCAAACTAAAAAGCTTCTGTACAGCAAAAGAAACCACAACAAAACAAAGGGACAACAATCCGAATAGGAGAAGATATTTGCAAACAACACCTCCAATAAGGAGTTAATATTCAAAATATATAAAGAATTTCTACAACTTAACAACAAAAACAAACAATTCAATTAAAATGTGGCCAGAGGATCTGAACTGACACTTCTCCCAAAAAGACATACAAACAGTCCGTAGATGTATGAAAAGATGCTTAACTTCACTAGGTATTAGGAAAAGGCAAATCAAAAGCACAATGAAATATCATCACACACCATTAGAATGGCCATCACCAACAAGACAAATAACAAGTGTTAGAGAACCTGTGGAGAAAAAGTAATCCTCTTGCACTTCTGGTGGGAATGTAAATTGGTATAGCCACTATGGAAAACAGTATGGAGGTTCCTCAAAAATTAAAAATAGAGTTGATATATGACCCAGCAATCCTTCTTCTGGATATCTACCCAAAAAATCTAAAAAGTTTTGTCCTTGAAGATATATATAACCCAATGTTTATTGCACCATTATTCACAGTGATCAAGACACAAAAACAACAAAAGTGTCCTTTGATAGATGGCTAAAAATAGAAGATGTGGTACATATAAACAATGAAATATTACTTGGCCATAAGAAAAAACGAAATTCTGGGGAAGCCGGGATGGCTCAGTAGGTTAAGCGCTCACTTTGCAGCACCGGGGACCAAGGATTGAATCCTGGCCCTGGCCCCTGCGGACCCATATGCTGAACTGGGGAGTGCCCCCAGTTCAGTTCTCTCTCTGTCTCTGTATCTCTCTCTCTCTCTCTCTCTCTCTCTCTCTCTGTCAAAAAATAAGATAAAATAAAAACGAAATCCTGCCATTTGTGACAACATGGATGAAACTTGAGATTATCATGCTAAGTGAAATAAGTAAGACAGAAAAAGTCAAGAACCCCACGACTTCACTCATACGTGGAATATAAAACTGAAAGTGACAAAAAAATAAGACAAAGAAAAAACAAAAACCACATGGACACAAACAATAGTTTAGTGGTTACCAGAAGGTAAGGGGGAGGCAGGTGCTAGAGGAGGGAGGGGGTCAAATGTATGGTGATATATGATTCTGGGTGGGGAGCACACAATGCTGTACATAGATGATGCATTATAGAAGTGTACACTTGAAATTGTCAAATTTATTGAGGTGATATTTGTTAGTAAAAATTACATAGGTTTCAGGTGTACAGCTCTATGGTACTTCGTCTATGTGTTACATTGTGTGCTCACCATCCAGAATCAGCTCTCTTTCCATCACCGTATATTTGGCTCTCCCACCCCACTCCCCCATTACATGACGGTAACTACTTTTTTTTTTTTTTTTTTTTCTGTTCACATCTCTCATTCTTTTATTACAATAAATTTAGAACCTTAATTACCTTCATGAGTGCTATTGATAGTGTATATAAGTCCCCCGGTATAACACTTGGCACACAACAGGCATTCAATGGTTGGTAGTGAGAGAATGAGAAAGGTGGGTGGGGTTGTTTGCTGCCCAGAGCAGAAGGGCCTGCCAATAGAACAAGCTTGTCCAACCCAAGGCCCGGCCACATGTGGCCCAGGATGGCTTTGACTGTGGCCCAACACAAATTTGTAACCTTTCTTAAAATGCTATGAGATATTTTTGCAATTTTTTTTTTCTCATCAGCTATTGACTATGTCCATGAGACACCTACATAATTTTGCTAACCAGAGTCACCCCAATAAACTTAATAAAAGTTTTTAAAATTTAAAAAATATATATGTTCTGGTAAAATGAAGCTCTAGCAGGTCCTTAAAAGAGGACTTCCACCTGCCAGGCCATATCATGTCTTTTAACCTTTTCTTGGACAGTTTCAAGAAAATTCTGGTAGTGAATTTAGTCCAAGTTAGGCTTTGCCTAATGAGGCCATTAATTGAGGAGAGTCACACATCAGTAAAACTCCGTGAGTTATGACTTCAGTCAGGAAACCCCACAACTCAAATTCAAGAACTAAGCTATTGCAGACCTACTTGGGGTAAATATCAGAATGAGAATGAACATGTGAGGGAATGACAGGGTAAAGATCTTCATTTTAATTTTACAAATATGTAGATGAATATTTTGTTCTCAAATGAGCTGAGCTTTCCCTTGAATCCTAAGACATTATTCTGAGAAAGGACCTTGGTTTCCAAAACAAATCAAGACACTCAGTTGCTCCCCATGATTGTCCTGGAAATTAGATCCCCTTTTAGCATGGCTCTGCTGTGGCCAGGACTACTTACACATGTTCTTGGCCTTCCTTGGAGCTTTTTAACCTCAAATTAATTTCAGGCTACACTAAAATCAGAAAAGCACATGACTCTACATACCCCAGCCCCCACTGATGAACAGAACAGAAATGTCACCCCGTCAATGAAATGGTTCTGCTAGACCATCTAGTGAGGTTTTGTACATTGTTTTAATTAGGCTGAACTACCCCAAGAAAGTAAAAAAAAAAAGAGGTAAAAAAAAAAGCAAGGCACTAGTAGAAAAAGTAATCTGTCAGGATGTATAATTATTTTTTATTAACTGCATATTGTTGTATTTGAAGGAAAATCATCCCATAATTACATTCTTAGATATTTCTAATCTATATTTTCCATAAGGCACAGAGGACTTTTTTATTTTCTTTCAAAAAGCAAAGGAATCATACCACAAAAAAGACAAATTAAAAAACAACAACAACAGATGGACACATTCATTTTTAACTTGTTACAAACTGAAGGCATTTGAAGCATCATAAACTTGTATATTACAAAGCAAAGGTTTTGATTCTTCCTGACATGCTTTGAGTTTCTCCTTAGCTATGTCCTGCCCATAGTTAGAAAACAAAGCATTTTCAATTTTTTAATTGCAATTTATTTGTTGTAAGTAATATATGCTGTCTAGCCTCTCAGCAAGGACAACTAACTGGGAATGAAAGTTCAAATGCTGGCTTGGTCTCAGGGGGCAACCCACCCCATGTTTCTTGGCCTTGTTTTGAATTCTCTGTGCAATATAAAAATTATTACACTAAAGAGTGTGAACAAATTATGAGATTACATTGTTTCATTGGAAGATTAGGGGGATAGAAATGGTGATAAGAGCCCTGAATTCCGGGTCCTTCCTTCCATGTGACTGCAGATAGATGGGCCATGTCATAGAGAAATGCTATTATTTCCTTCTCAGTAAAATGCAGCAGTAGAACACAAGAGTCATCCTCACTGGACACTTATTTAACTGCTATAAGGTGTGGCAATTGTGAGGTGCTGGGACAAGTTTACTTTTTTGTAGTTGACCTTCATTGTTATTTCCAGCTGATTAATTGTATGGTGTTTATGGTATCCCACCTCTGAGGTGGCCCACCGGGATTTCTGCCTCTTGGAATTCGTATCCTTGTAGCCTCCTTCCACCTTATCACAGTGTTGGTCTGTGTAATTAATGCATATAGCAGAAATGACGGTATGTCATTTCTGAGATAGAAAGGGATATAAAAACTATGCTTGCTCTCTCTCTCTCTCTCTCTCGCTCTCTCTCTCTCTCTCTCCTTGTTCTGGGAAAAGTGAGCTTAGAAGTGGATTCTCCAGCTCCAGTTGAATCTTGAGATGATTACAGGCCTAGTTGACAATTTGAATGCAATCTTTTGAGAAACTCTGACTCAGAACCACCCAAACAAAGCATTCCCAGGTTTCTGATCCTCAGAAACTGTATGAGATAACTATTGTTTTAACCCAGTAAATGTGGGAGAAATTGTTATGAAGCAGTAGAGAATCAATGCTATGGTCTAATTCTGAGCTTCCATGGTCCATTTGAGAAAGCAGTAGTATGGATATCTGAAGTCCTGGGTTCTCCCTTTTGACATGGCTTTGGGCAGTATTTTAAAGTTTTTGAACAATTTTTATAATCTACATTATGAGGAATTATGTTTCTAATTGAACACCTTATGGGAAACTCGGTCATAACTGCTTATAAACAAAATCAGATGATTGTAATTAATGCAAAATAGAATTCCGCGTACATTTTTTGAGAGAATGGACTGGGGCAAAGGTGACTGATGGAAAAGATAGCAAAACTAGAGGTGATTTTGGCATAGAAAATGGTTCCATGATTTTCTGGAGCAGCTGTCCCAGCTCACAGAAGATAACAATTAACATTTCAGAAATTTCATGGTCTGGTTTTAAACACATCACTATTAAAAATTAAGTTATGTAAACTAATTATTAAATAAAATATATTAAAAGCAAAGATAATAAATACTCAAACTTATCATTCCTAATTATTTTATTAAATTTTACTACCATCTATGCTTTTGAGGCTCTTTTTTATATCTATTGTACCTTTATGATAGAAATAAATTATATAATGGTGTGCCACCATACTTGTGTGTCTCTTCTCAATTTTCCCTTCAGTGACATCACATCGGTAGCTTGAAACCAACAATAGTTGAAATATTTACACCAAGGTAATTAGCAAATACTAAAATTAGGGATTCCCCTTCAGAACCAGTTCTTAAACATATGCCAGTATAACACTAGAGTAAGTGGAAACCCCAGTGGAAAGTAAAGAGAATGTGTAGTCTATTTTCCCCAGCAAGCACACAATGAGAATCAAATATGGAATTGATGTGAGAGGACAGAGAAGAAAAAGCAGAAACGAATCTGGATTATGAAGGATCTCCAACTCAGTGAAAGAATAAGAAAAGTCAAATACTGTTTTAGTAGGAGTCTACTGTTGACCATGACACCTAAAGAGGAGACAAGAAAGACTTCTGAGGAGAAAACAACTGATTAGAGACCCAGGAGTGGCTTATTGACAGTAAAGCGTTAAGCACATACCAGTAAATGCCTGACATGGAATTATGTAATGAAAACTTTGAAGTTTCAATCCCTGGGAATGACTTGGAGAAGCAAATCAAGAATGAAAAACCATGAACTAAGTTTTAAGACTGAGGTATTAGATTTTTTTAATCTGCACTTACCTCCGGTAGTGTGCTGGTGTTTAACAACTGGCTCTCTGTGGAGGTTGGGGGTGGGATACTGGGGAGAAAGACTCCATATTTTTTTCTGATTTGTGTTGTGTAAAGATAAATCAGTTGAACAAAAGACTACTTCCGTATTTTATCACAACCTCATTCATCTATACCCAATTCTCCCATCTGTTTTTCTGTGTGTGTTAGTTTATACAAGCAGAAGTCTCTACCCCTGTATAAGGCCTAAGCACTTATTACCCTTGTCCTGTTTGCAAGATGACAAAGTATTGCAGCATCAGTTTCTATAAGGGGCAATAAAAAATACTACCACCTAAGGAAAATATATTATGTAAGATTATTCCAATAGTAGTATTAGTAAGGTGAATAGTCTTAAAAATACTCTTGAATTAACCAAATTTTCATTTACTAAGTTTATGACTTGCCCTATGCAATCAATATATAAAGGAGATATTTTCTTCATCCCCAAGAATAATTCTATTTTAATGGATTAAAATGAACATAGAGTCAGATAGATCTTGGTTCAAATCCTAGTTCTGTCACTTACTATCTGGGTGACCTTGGGCAAGTCACCAACCTCTCTGTGTCTTGGTTTTTCCATCTGTAAAAGAAGATAATTGTACCTACCTCAAATGAATATTTTAAGGATCTAATAAGGTGATGCCTATATAACAATTAAGAAAAACACTTGACTCCTAGTGAATGCTCAATAAAAGCTGCCTTTAATTTTTACTTTTCTTTTCTTTCTGTGCCTCATCTTTTCTCTCTGTGACCTCCCTCCTGACTTTTATCTTCCTTACCCTTGTTCGTTGCATTGTAGCTCACATCTCCTTCTATTTGCCAGCCCCCCTCCCTACTTCATTAGCTTCATTCTCTCTTGGATCCTTGTTCTTTAAGTCCAGATTTCCTTCTCCCCCCAAATTTGACCTCAAATTTTCTAAGAAAGAGACAATACCTTGTGCTTACTGAGTATTTATAAGAAATAATATCTGCTGCACATAATGCACCATGCACATATGCACCTATGTTATACACACCATGAATATTACAATTGCTCATAAAATAATTTATCTTAGATATCAAATGCCCAATGAAGTTGATACAAAAGCATAGGGAAACAGAAATTAAAACATGACAAAAGTGATAAAATCTGCTACTGAATCAATTGATACATAGGCAGAAAATAATGCATGTATATCAGAACTTTAGCAAATGGACAAGGATACATATTTCTATATCTCTATATCTATCTCTCTATCACCTTTATCTCTATATCTACTTCTATATCTATACATACAGCAATTAACAAAAGCAGTGGAAAAGACTTCCCAAATTATATTAGTTAATTAATCTGAAAAAAAAGTACTAACAGTTGATCATAAGAACTTAGAATGGTATGTGTAATAAATCCAAAGACATTGAATGCTCCTGGGTATCTGGAACTGTGAATTATAATTTATTACTTAGCTTGGAAGTCATCACTCGGTCTTAACAACAAGTAAAAAGCTAAACAGATTTTTTAAATCCACCACTCTTCTAGGATCATAACAGATGATAATGCAGAGGGCAAACCACTGCCCTCAAGTTTGGAAAGACAGACAGGTGCCTATAGGGAGTCACAGATGAACAGAACAGACCTGCAAGTGGAAAACACCACAGAACCAGTGCTGGTATAGGAAAACCTGAACTGTAGTTGAAGAACTGCTGGAGGTTCAGTGCAGACAACTCTGAGAGTTAAAAATGCCACGGGACCTAGTCATAGAGGAGCCTCACAATACTGTGAGATATATCACCAAGAGCTCTACCAGGTTCAAACTGTAAAAATCAGAGAAAAATCCCCTTATGATGCTGGTAGAACAAAAGGAAATTAAGCCAAAGCACTCTGTTCTTCTTAACAAGGCCTGCCCTCAGGGGAAACCAGTTATCCAGAGTCTGACCTGTTGGAGTATTATCAGAGCCTAACTGACCTGGGGAAGAAAACTACTCAACTCCCTTCCAGTCATCCTGTTCAACTTAAGAGTGGTAGGAAAACAGAAATACTTCTGTAAATTCATTGTTCTGAGACACAGTCTCACAAAAAGACTGACTCAATCCTAGAACTATAGAAAGCTTCCTGTCTTCACACATTTCACCACCACATTGATTTCATTCATATATATATATATCAGTTCTTTTTACTCAGAACATCATGTTAGACTATCAAAAAATTGTAAGGTGTACCAAAAGGCAAGAAACAAAAATTGAAGATTCACAACAAGCATCAGAACAAAATATGGCAGAAACATTGGAACAATCAGACCAGGAATTCAAAAAACAAACTGTGATTGATATGTTAAAGACTCTAATGAATAAAGTAGGCAGTATTCAAGAACAGCTGGGCAATGTAAGCAGAGAGATGTGAAGCCTTAAAAAAGAACCAAAACAAATATCAGAGATAAAAAGTACCATAACATGCCCTTTTAAGGGCTTATTAGTAGACTGGACAAGGGTTAGGAAAGAATATTTGAGCTTCAGGATAAATCGATAGAAACTTTAAAAACTAAAAAGAAAAAAGAACAAAGAATTTCAAAAAAAGGAACAGAATAGCCAAAGACTGTAGGACAACTATAAAAAGTCCACACATGCACCAGGAATGCTAGACAGAGAAGAAAGAAAGAAACAGAAGAAACATTAAAAGCAATAATGACTAAGCATTTTCCCAAAATTAATGTCAGACACCAAATCACAGATACAATAAGCTAAGAGAATACCAAGCAGGATAAATTCTTAAAAAACAAACAAACTACACTTAGGTATATTGTTTTCAAACTACCAAAAATAATACTGGAATAATGAAAAAACATCTTACTTATAGAAGAACAAAAGATTACAACTAGCTTCTCTTCAGAAACAAAACAAGCAAGAAAAAGGAAAAATATTTAAAGGATTGAGAGAAAAACCCACCAACCTAGAATTCTGTACCATGCAAAATTACCCTTCAAAAGCAAAGAAAAATAGACTTTTCTCAAACAAACAAAAATTGAAGAAATTTGTTGTCAGTAGAATTGCCTTGCAAGAGGTTCTTTAAAAAAAGGGGGTGGGGGGAGCCAGGATGGCACAGTGGGTTAAGCGCTCACTTTGCAATGCCGGGGACCCAGGATCGAATCCCGGCCCCGGCCCGTGTGAACCCATGTGCTGAACTGGGGAGTGCCCCCAGTTCAGCTCTCTCTCTCTCTCTCTCTCTCTCTTTCTCTCTGTCAAAAACAAGAAAAAAAAATTTTTTTAAAAAAGGAAGTCCTCACTCCTGGAACCCAGCAATCCCTCTTCTGAGTATCTACCCACAGAACCTGAAAACCTTAATTTGCAAAGATGTGTGTACCCCAGTGTTCATTGCTGCACTGTTTACAGTGGCAACTCATGGAAATAATTAAAGTGTCCTTTGATAGATGACTGGATGAAGAAGCTGTGGTACATTTGCACATAACTTTAGAATTTTAGTTTTAAGTCCATTATAAGCACTAAGATAGTGAATTAAGGTAATCAGTTAGTACACTACAAAAAAATCAATTAAACACAAAGGAGGCAATAATGGAGAAATTGAAAAACAAACAAGATACAAGACAGAAAAACAAACAGTAAAATGACAAAAGTAAGTTCTTCCTTACTAGTAATTACTTTACAAGTAAATACTAGTAACCTATCTATAAAAAAGACAGATTGGCAGAATACATTTTTAAAAAATGAACCAACATATGCTGTCTTTAAGAGACTTGCTTTAGATCCAATGTCACAAATAGGTTAAAAGTGAAAGGATTGGAAAAAACAAGTGAACACATGCCATTCAAATTGTAACCAAAAGAGAGCTAGGCTGACCATACTAATATCTGACAAATTAGACTTTAAGTCAAAATATGCTACAAGTGACAAAAATACATTATATAGTAATAAAATGGTCAATTCATCAAGAATAATATGACAATTATGAACGTATATGAGTTATCTACCAGACAACAGGTCCAAAAATAAATAAAGCAAACATTGACAAAAATGAAGGGAGTAACAATTAGTCCTGCAATAATAATTTGAGACTTGAATACCCTACTTTAAATAATGAATAGAACATCTAGATAGAAGATCAATGAGGACAAAGAGGGTTTGAACACACTATAAACCACCTAGACCTAATAGACACATACAGAGCATTCCAACAGCAGCAGAATACACCTCTTTTTTTTCCTCATATGCATATTAAATATTATCCAGGATAGATTATATGTTGGGCTACAGTATAAGAGTCATTAACTATAAAAAGATTTAAATTATATAGTCTTTTCTGAACATAATGGAATGAAATTATAAACCAATAACAGAAGAAAAACTGGAAAACTCACAAATATGTAGAAATTAAACAACACAACATTAACCAATGGAATAAGAATAAACTACAAGGGCAATTACAATACATTTAAATATAAATAAAAATAAAAATGCAATGTACCAAAACTTACAAAATGCTGCTAAATCAGAGTTAAGAGGGAAATTTATAGCCGTAAATGCCTACAATGAAATAGAAAGATCTCAAATTAGTACCTAACTATACACTGTAAGAATCTACAAAGAAAAAGGAGGGATGCCAGGATATCTCAGCATGTTAAGTGCTTGCCTTGCAGCCTGGAGGTCTGAGGATTAAGTCCCACCCCCCAGACATGCAAACCCATATGCTGACCTGAGGCACAACTGGTAACAGCTGGGATAGCTGCAAAAGCTATCTCCTCTCATGTAGGAGGCCTCCAGTTTGGTTTCCACTCCACTCAGCCCACATCCACCTGTGTGGAATGAAATTATGTCACACCTAATGATGTACAACTATAGAGAACTGTTCTGGTCCTTCCCCAACTCTCACTCTCACACATACACACCTTCTCTCAAACAATAAAATAAGTCTTAAAAAAAAAAAAAGAGAGAGAGAGAGAAAGAGAGAATCTGAAAAAAAAATAAAGCAAAATAAACCCAAAGCTAGCAGAATAAAAAAATAAAAATACAGATTATAGTGGAGATCAATTATATACAACATAGAAAAACAATAGAATTGATGAAACAAAAAGTTGATTCTCTGAAAAGATCAATAAAATTGACAAACCCTTAAACTAGATTGACAAAAACGGATAGGAGCAAAAAATTAAAATTAAATGTAAAAGGTAGGGCATCACTATTGATCTCATAGAAAGAATATTATAAGAAAATACTATGAACAATTATATACTAACAAATGATTTTTAAAAATATTTTTCTTTTATTTTTTAACTACAATTCACATGCAATGCTATGTTAGTTTCAGGTATACAACATAGTGATTACACATTTACGTAACTTATAAAGTGATCACGCTGATAAATCTAGTACCAATCTGAGACCATATATAGTTATTACTGACTATATTATTAATGCTATACTTTACCTCCCCGTGACTTTTTGTAATTACCAATTATTCTTAATTTCTTCCCATTTTCACCCATCCTGTAAACATCTCTCCCCACTGGCAACTAAGAAAATATTCTTTGTGTCTATGAGTTTGTTTCCATTTTGTTTGTTCATTTATTTTGTTTTTTAGAGTCCACATATGAGTGAATAATATGACAGTTGTCTTTTTCTGTCTGATTTACCTCACTCAGCACAATACCCTCTAGGTTCATTCATTCATGTTGCTGCAGAGGGCAAGATTTTATTTTTTATGGCTGAATAATATTCCATTGTATATATGTACCATTTTTTTTTATCCATTCATTCATTGATGAACACATAGGATGCCTCCATGTCTTGGCTGTTGTGAATAATGCTACAATGAACATATAGATGCACATGTCTCTTCAATGTAGTATTTTAGGATTCTTCAGATAAAACCCAATAGTGGAAATACTGGGCCTTTCCTTGTTTCTAATTATAGCTTTCTTTTTTTTTTTGTCTATTTTGTCTGATATACATATCACTGTCTGAATATATATATATATATATATATATATATATATATATATATATAGA
Organism: Craseonycteris thonglongyai; assembly: GCA_004027555.1. Lineage (NCBI taxonomy): Eukaryota > Metazoa > Chordata > Mammalia > Chiroptera > Craseonycteridae > Craseonycteris > Craseonycteris thonglongyai. Next base: position 14,292 of record PVKE010035692.1, read on the forward strand.
ATCTTTTTTCTTTCCTGCACTTCCTGTCTGTGTGTCATTCAACCTGAAGTGAGTCCCATGTAGATAGCATAAGTAAAAGTCTTGTTTACTTATCCATTCATCTACCCTGTCTTTTTTATTTTAAGGTAATCTTTTTTTTAAATATATTTTATTTATTCATTTATTTTTGACAGAGAGAGAGAGAGAGAGAGAGATACAGAGACAGAGACAGAGAGAGAACTGAACTGGGGGAGCTCCCAGTTCAGCACATGGTTCCGCACGGGCCGGAGCCAGGATTTGATCCCCAGTCCCCCGCGCTTCAAAGTGAGCACTTAACCCACTGAGCCATCCCGGCTTCCCCAGTACCCTATGTCTTTTAAATAGACCAATTAATCCATTTGAATTTAAAGTAATTGTTAATCTATATGTAGTTATTGCCATTTTATTATTTATATTTTTAATTCTTTTTTATTCTTCTTAAAGAAGTCCCATTACCATCTCTTAAAATACTGAATTGGTGGTGATGAACTCTAGCTTTTTCTTGTCCAGGAAACTCTTTATCTGTCTTTTAATTCCAAATAATAGCTTTGCTAGGTAAAGTAATCTGGGTTGTAGGCCCCTGTTTTTCATCACTTTGAATATTTTGTGCTTAATCCCTTCTTGTCTATAAAGTTTCTGTTGAAAAATCAGCTGACAGTCTTCTGAGAGCTTTCTTGTAGTAAATCCTTGCTTTTCTCTTGCTGCTTTTAAGATTCTAACTTTGTCTTTAACCTTTTGGATTTTAATTATGATGTGTCTTAATGTGGACCTCATTGGATTCCTTTTTTTGGTGTGTGACTCTCTGCACTTACTGGGCATATATATCTATATATCTATTTCCTTTACCAGGTTAGGAAGATTTTCAGTCATTATTTCTTCAAATATGCTTTTAATTCCTTGCTTTCTCCCGTCTTCTGGTATCCCTAAGATGAAAATGTTGCTATGCTTTATGTTGGCTCAGAGGTCCCTTAATCTGTCCTCAGTATTTTAATTAATTAATTATTTTTCTTTTTTTGCTGTTTCGATTGGGTGGCTTGCTACCTTAACTTCTTAATTGTTAATTTTATCTGCTTCACCTAATCTGCTGATTTCCTCTAATGCAGGGGTTCCCAACCTTTTTATACCCTAGGGCGCATTCTAAAATATCGGTAGGGCTGCAGGCACCAGCTATTTCTAAGGATATTTATTATTGAACAAGAATAAAAAATAATAAACAAAAATAATTTTAAAATAATAAATTTATTGTACAAATTATATACACACAAAGAAACATATATACAAAACGTAATACAAAGTAAATAAAAAACACACGTATAATAAAACCATTTTAAAAAACATAAAAGAAAACATAAAAAAAACAATCTGTCAGTGTGATCTTTGGCATTGCATTTCATTGGCCAATGCCTCGTAATTAGGAGAGTATGACGACAACCCTGTTAGCAAACAATTATTAAGATGCTCATCGATAAGTTGAGATTTATATCGTGATTTTATTAAATTCATGTTTGAAAACAAAGATTCGCATAAATACGTTGACCCAAAAATCGATTTGACTTTATATGCCACTTTTTTTAAAAAATGGGAACCTTTCTTTGTCGACTATGTTCCATAAGTCCTCTGATATTAAGGATTTTAGCAAAATATCGTTCTTCTGCTTTCCCCTGAACAAGGTCTGCAATATGTGTGGCTAGTTCTATTCCATTTATTTGGCAAGTAAAAGGATTGATACAGAAGGAGACAATTGGCTCGATGAATTTGTAAACTGCAGAAATCTCTCTTCAAACTGTTTTTGAAGCACTTGCAGGGTCTCAATAAATAATGACACGTTTAATTCATTGTTACCTAGCATTTTCCTCGTATATGGGAAGTGCACAAGAGACTTGATATGCAGATGTGATATCAACAAAGTCAATTTCGCTTTCAATGCATTTACAGAGCTTATCATTTCAGCTATATTTTTGTCTTTTCCCTGCAACTCCAAATTGAAAGAATCTAATTTTTCCATGGTGTCAGCAAGTAAACCCAAATCCACCAGCCAGCAAGAGTCTGTTAGTTCATCCTAATTTTCATTTTTATCATGTATAAATGTTTTTATTTCTTCAATTAAGTTCACAAATCTTGTAAGAACTTTACCTTTACTGAGCCAACGTACTTCAGTATGCTGGATGAGATCGTGTTCTTTATCTTCAGTATCTTCTAACAGGGCCTTGAAAAGTCGGTGTTGCAATGGAGCTGCTCGAATAGAGTTGATATTCTTTGTGACTATTTTCATAACATGTTCAAAGGGCAGTATTTTACAACACAAAGCTTCCTGATGGATAATACAGTGGTAGGACATAAAGTTTGAAAATGATTCATCTTTCCTGCAAAGGGCAATAAATCCTTTGTTTTGACCAACCATTGCTGGTGCCCCATCGGTAGTTATCGCAGACAACTTATGCAAAGGCATGTT